>CANYBF012745391.1:0-11207 GCA_948192965.1 Dalechampia spathulata | reverse complement strand
ATGATTGATGGTTAATAATTATAAAACAAATAGAAAATGATGTACAGGATATAATATCATATATTAATCTAACAAATAAGATTAATATATATATAATTATAAGTACAGTGATAGAATGGAATTTGTTAAAAGGGGAATGATCATTTTATTTTATGATGATAATAGGTTATAAAAAGGATTATGCAAGATAGTTTATTTAAATGCATATGATTACTACATGACATTAAAGTATGATGATTATATGCCACGAATTATATATAAGTAAGGAAGTAAAATTCACATGATAGAATGATTATTATTATATTCGATGAACATATCATGAAATAAATTAAGCAAGTTAGAAAGCATAAATATGAATAATTTTAAGAAGTTATAATAAGAAAAAAAATTAAGAAATAAAAAGGGGTCTGAAGGTTCGATATGAGCTAGAAAATGTTATCGAATCATATAGGTATCAGAGACTGTTGATTAGTGAAAAGATAGTAATGTATAATTCATTATAATTATTGAATATAATTATTTAAATAAACTAATTTATTTATGTTGTGTTATGTTTTATAGTAAATGATTAGTGATGAAATATTGATGATGGATTATTAAGTCATGGTATTTTAATTAATGTCAATGAATATATGTTAGGGGTGCTATATAAAATGGATAATGAATGATACATTATTATGGAGCTTATATATGTTCATCATAACATCATATTTTAAAGTATATATATCATGTCATGATACATCAATTGACATATTCATTATCACGACATGACATAGAGAAATAATGAAGGAGGAAAATGGGCGAAAGTAAGGAAATGATAAATTAAAAGGATACTTGGGCATTATGAAATGAATTCCTATGGGAATTGAATGTGAAATGGGTTCCAATACATTGAACCACAGAAATAATATGATATGAAATGAAAGACCCAGTACCAAGCATGCATATGATATGAATTAGCCTAGTATGTGAAAAGGGAAAATGAAATAAAATGATACAGAAAATAAGAGGGAGAATGCATGACATGGATACATTCTCACAGATAACATTTTTCATTCATGCATTATGAAAGTTCTGTGGATGATATAATGAAAGCACTATGAGTGCACATGTATAAATGATATAGAAATATATGGTTTCTTTATGGTATGGTACTTAGAGAAAGAATGTAGTTTGTGGGCATTCTTACAAAGATGATGAAATAAATGATATGAGAAATATGGAAAGTACATGGTAAATTGATATTTATATTACATGTCATATTGCATTATTATATGATGATTTATATGTGATGATTGGAGCTTATGATTAAGAGTAAGAATAATCATTGTGATGAAATGATAAATGCATCACAATCATGCTCATATGGGTATGGCATTAAATATGAATTATAGTATAGAATGATGGATTATGTTGTAGATGTATTTATAAATAATTATTAACAATCCTAATATGATGGACATAGTTATATAATAGAATTTATGGAATACAATTATTGGAGTTTATGCTCACAGACAGTGAAAATATGATGAAGATATGGTGTCAATCTTTGACGTTATTTATGATGAGTGTTGATAGAGAAATAATTAGTATTGTTAATTATGTTGTGAATTGCTAATAAAGGAATACATGATAAAGTGAAAGATGGCATTTATGAATATTTGCTAGATTTTATTATGTTCTAAAATGTTTATGGAAGTAATGATGTTAGTTTTGTATATGTGTTTAAGCAATTTAGATTATTGTGGAAATTAGGGTGGAATGATGATATATGATATTAACTTTTATATGATGATATATGATATTAACTTTTATATGATGATAACATGATGAAAGGATATTTTTAGAAATTATTAACAAATGAATTATTTCTATAAATAACAGTGATATATTACAAAAATGAAAATATGATACAAACAAGTTGATGATTATAATATGAACAATTTATGGAAATGTTTAAATGAAATGAAATAGTGGATATGAGTATATGATAAATAATATGTTATATGTGATTTAAGATTTTATTACTTGTAGAATTAAATGAAAAAGGTAATATTATAAGAGAACAAATGAAATGTATCATAAAGATAAATTTAATAAGGTATTGACAAAATGGAACAATGATCTAAGTATTATTAGAGAATAAATAAAGGTTGATAATCTGAAATATTTAGAAATGGTAAAGATTATATTTTCTATGTTATGTTTTAAGCACCACTGAGTTTTATACTCAGCGTTCATCATTTGATGGACGTAGGTTAACAGACAGTTGGAACGCACGGATCCTAAAGCACCAGTTCAGCAGGACTCACTTTAATGACAAGGACATGGACCAGTTTAAAGATTTAAAGACAGTAAAAGCAATATGTAATGTGAGGTTATTATTTCCGTAATTTAAAATGTAGTAAGTATTTTACATTAAAAACAATTTTCACGTCCCTTATAAAGTAATTAGTGGTTTCCATTTGATAGAGATCATTAATTATTTTACAAGAGCATGTCGCCTCTCAGAAAGGTGTGACATATATATTCTTAATCTTTTCAATAGGAATTGTAAAGGTTTTCAAGTAAGCCTAGTTATAAAAAATTTAAAGAGATTACAAGTGAGTCTAAGAAAACTAGAGGTTGTCAAGTTAGCATACTGAAAACTTTTGATTGTCAAAATTTCAAGATAGTCTTTAAAACTTGTTATAGTGACTTGTTATTGTGAATGCTCAAAACATTGATTTTGAGAGTGGATGTAAGTATTTAGGCTGAATCATTGTACATTGTGTGTTCATTATTTCTTCTTCTCTCTTTTTATTTTTAGCTTGTTAATTTTTAAATATCTTATCCTTGAAATGCTTTTATAAAAGAGATTTCATTTAAATTAATCTATTATTTTCCAAAGGGGAATTTGCTAAAAACAATTAATTTATTTTCATAACTTTGATTTATTTTTAAATTGATTTATTTTAATATTGTGTTTTGACAAAATAGTTTGCTAAAGATGATATTAGCTCACTGGTTTCAAAAATACTTTATTGATTTTAAAAATAGTTTATTATATTTAATTTAAAATTTTTTAAATCTATTAATTCACCCCCTCTTGACTATTGCTTTTGAGACTAACAATAAAAAAAATATTAACTCATATTTTACCTTGCATGGAAACCTTTCTTTCAAACAAAGCCTTCGTATCTTATTTATATCTAATAATAATGAAACTAAAAATGATCTTGCTTACATGAATATTAGGCACTTATTAATTTAAACAATCAAAGATTTACATAAACAATTATAGGACGATCAAAAATCATACCTCTTGAATGGAAGAAACAACCTATATGTTCTATTGTGTGATCTAATCAATTCTACATTTTCAATTTATATGGGTAGGGTTTTAATGTACTCATGATGGAAATTATGCTTAGTTGTGATCATGATATCGATAGTAACCATCATGTTATAGTAAAGAAATAAATGAGGCTTAAATGGATGGAAGCTTTTGAAATGCCAAATTTATTCTTGTTTAGGATTATGAGAATGGTTAAGTTGTAAATGATCTAAAGTATGCTCTCTTATGTTGTACGTAAATTGAATCATGTGCAATTATGATATTCATTAAATTGTATGATACATTAAGATGGTCTTAACAATAGTACACAATGGCATGAGAAACACACATCCAAGTTTAGTACATGTATGTACAACTAAGGATTATGCTTGGCTTATGATTTGTTTGACTACCCATATGATCTTGTAAAGGGAAGAAGATCACTAAAACAAAGACATATGACTTTCACATACTAAACTTTTAGGTACAGTATATGGTTGAAAAGCAAACATCTTTATATTATATGCTTTATTTATTATATTTAATCATGGATGATAATATGAAATTTAAATGTAATAAGATATTGCTCATCATAATATTTAATTTTATTTTGATAACATATATGAATGAATCAAGATGGAGTCAGAATCAAGACAAACTCAGAAGAGTCGCAAGATGGAGTTGCCATCAAATGGTTTTGGATTTGGTTCAATCAATCCATAAGATGAGTGCTAAGTCACCCTTCAGAGATGGGTTTATATGGTGAAGATTTATTCCCTCAAAGTTTCAAGTTTGATTTTACCATTTTAGTCGAGTTAATTATCCTTAGCAAACGAGCATTCATAAACAAGAAATAAGCACACAACATGGTATAGCATGACAACAATCATAATAGATATAACATGGTAAATATGATATGATAATCATGTTGAATGAAAACATGACATATGCATGGCATGCGAGATGATATGGCACAAGCATGACATGTGAAGGATGACATGGCATAGACATGACATGTAAAGGATGACATAGCATAAGCATGACATATAAAGGATGACATGATATAGCATGACATGTGAAGGATGACATGATATAGGCATGACATATGAGAGATGATATGACATAGGCATGATATGGCATAAGTATAACATGTGAGAGATGACATGATATAAACATGACATATAAAAGATGACATGGCATAGGCATAACATGTTAGAGATGACATGACATAAGCATGACATGTGAGAGGATGACATGACATAGGCATGATATGACATAATATAAATCATATAACAATGATAAAACAAGCAGATGAATGAAAATTAATAATAATGGCTCGAAGAAAGGGATTGAGGAAGATAGGGGATACACGATGAAATAAAGCTAAATCATACATGCTGGAAGAAACTAATAAAATAAAGGCTTATTCTCTTATAAAGGATCTTCAATGATACAAAAATCCAAAATGTTAAGCAACATCTCCTCCACTCGGGAAAACACCTCAAACAGCACGAGCCAAAAATGCACGAATGAAAAATGTAAAATAGACAAATAATCGTTAAGCAATAAATGAAATTTGGAACTAGATTGACCAATTCAATATCGTATGAAAGCATGAATCAAGGGCCAAAGTTTAATGAATGTAATGGCAATAATCATAAAAATACAATAATAAACACGAGTTGAGTCTTGAAAGGCAATCAATTTTAGGCAAAATCAATCGATAGCATAATCGGACTTTTCTAAGATTACATGTGACATCACTTAGAAATAAATCAACATCTAATTAAGCTAACCATGTCAAGAGACAAATAAATCACAATTAAAATAAACATTAATTAAGAAAAATAATCACAATGAGATGATTTAATGGCAAAATCAAATGAAATTGATTATGACACAATGAATTGGAGGACTCTAACATCATTCAAATGTCAATTAGAGATGGTTAACACTTCTAATCCAAGCCAATCACATCAATAGCAACAAATCCACAAATTGAATAAGCATTTAACTTGAAAAATTAATTTTGAAGCCAAAATTAATCATGTAGGATCAATGTATGATGAATTCAAATCATTAGAATTACTGTGAAACCACTAATGCTACTAAAAACTTCAATAAAAAAAAGTGAAATCAAGCGAGAAAGCATGAATTTTCTGAGAAAAAGATAACTATATGCATCACATATAACATGATGTGCGTAGCACACAGGTTATATGCACTCATATAATATGATATGTGCCACATATAATATGATATACGTCACATGTAACGAATGAAAACAGAAAGAAATCGAGTTTTTAAGCAAAAACATAAATTAAATCACAAATCTTAGCAAATATGTGACTGTTACAAATCATTCAAGCTACGTATGAGCATTAAATGCTACTATTACATTCATGATTGAAGCAAATCAATGAGAAATAAAGCTAATCAATGAGAAATAAAACAAAACCCACAAACCCATAATGAAATCAAAGAGAAAATGAGAGAAGAATAGGTATCCAAAACTCACCAAATGATTATCTTCAAAAAACTTGATTCCAAAACGTGATTAGGAATTTAAAATAGGATTAATTAGTCTTTAATCTTAAATTAATTACTTAATTAATTAAGTGGGAATTTAATTTAATAGAGTTTAGGTAGATTTAATTAATTTTGGACCTCTCTTCCATAAATACAAGGCATATATTTATAGGAAAAGGTTATAGGTTATCAAAGAATTAATAAACAATATGGGATTCTTGAAAATTACATTGAATGTGTGCAACATATAATACTATATGTTGCAACATATATATGCAACATATAGTGCTATATGCACAACATATAGTGCTATATGCACAACATATAGCCTAGAAAAAGGCTATATGCACAACATGTAGCATTTTACACCTATATATGCCACCCAATAGGGATGCATTGGGATGTGCGCCCTATGCCCAATGAGCATCATTTAGGTCATAAATGCATGGTGACATATAAAGCATATTAGATTTGCATGGGAAAAAACTGTGCATTATGAATATATTTTTTGAACATGTGTAGTATGTAGTATTATATGCTCCACACATCAACAAATACATGTTATGTATTCCATCTTCCACAAGCAAAATGTAATGTGTTCCATATGTTCAGAGCACTCATGAAAGGTTAAAAGACATGTCTGTAAATTGAGATCGACATTGAAGACTTATACCAAACCAAATCGAAGAAAATTCAAAGTTGTAGTACGCGGATGAAAAGTCAGGGTCTACAGTAACACCTTAATTTTTCAATAAACAAAATTCTTATTATAAGTTTAACTAAAAACACAATCTTGTAATTATTATATAGAAAATTTCTCAAGGTGGATGCCTCTTTTAATAGTGTCCATCTACATGGCCAACATCAGCACTGATCCTAAGTATGACTAGCAACTCTAAATCAATTTACTATAAATCTAAAAATTATTTGATTATAATCATAAAACTATAATTTCTTTTTTTACGTTGTCATGACTAAGAAAACCAAAAATATATTTACTATCATAATCACTTTGAGCAAAGGTCCCTGCTAATCAATCATACCAAACAAGCTCTATTTTTGTTAATTTGTTGAGCCATATACCTTAAGCATCCAAGTACAAGGATGCCCTGGTTAGTGAGTAATCACTCCATCAATGGTTGATTATATGACCTTCACATAAGAAACAAGCAGGACCAACTATTCTATAAAAACCTAGCAGTTGGTAAATTGTGGTTTACATTATCAACTTTAAACTATATTTTTAAGTGAGTGATGGAATGTGGAAAGTAAAGTTACAGATTTGATATAGACATGGATAAGTAACGTATAGAGTGAGGTAAGAAAACAGATTTAAGATTAACAAGCCACTGCAGATTCTATAAATAAAAGAAATAGATGTTGCTGCTGCTGGCGAGTGAATACTGACCATTCTCTTTGTAGGTGCTTGATTGATTTTAGTTGTACATTTTATGATACATACAAACATGATACACGATAACGAGAAATCCATGAAATCAATATCTTCTACAAGCGAAAAGCTTACTATGAAATTTTAATTCATATTATATTATATTGTATTGTATTATATTATATTATATTAAATACCCACATAATACTTTCACTGGATTGATGGCACCCATAATTTAGAGCTACTAGTGTCAAATAGTATGGAGAAGTTCTGCGGAGGAGTGCCATGCCCATCTCACCATAGGATAACCCAACTCTAACATCATGCTTTACTGGCACAACAATATCAGCTGCGGAGACCAGGCTTCAACATAGAAGTGTCACATCCACATTCATAGCATCTTTATATGTTTACATTTTATGCATAAATTAGAATGATTAAAATGATAAAAGTGCAATGTTCATGCCTTATTATGTGCAATTTAAATGATTTATGAAACATGCCTTAAATGATGTCCTAGAATGAAAGAATAAAGGGAATGTAATGTTTTGATATGTTAAACATGTTATTCTATGTGAAAGTATATGTTATAATGTATATTAGAAGTCATGAAAGAAATTAGAGTTAAAAATAAGTTAGGTTGAAAGTAGGGGTATTTTGGTAATTTCATAGAAAAAGAGGGGCATTTTAGGAAATCAAAGGTATTTATGGATATATATTAATGTATGTATTTATGTTATGCTATGTATGGTATGAAAATATTAATAAAAATATATAAGAAAATAATTAAGGGTAATTAAAAGGAAGGAACCAATGGAATAGTGACAAGTGTCACCATTTGATTGGACCCTTCCTTGCCTTTGATTTAATTAAAAATAAAATAAATAACTTTGTAATTAGGAAACCTAATCCCATATGTCAGACCTTCCACTCTCCATTCTTCAAATTCTTCTTCCTTTTTCCTTCTTTTCATCTTCTAAGTTAAAGATTAATCATTCCTAACATACTTTTGAATGAATCTTATGTTTTTGAAGTTATTTTCACTTAGTTCTTCTTATAAATGTTTTTATTTCTTATTGTGGTTTGCTGGAATTTGAGTTTTTAGCAGCTAGAAAATTAGGTCATGGAGATTATGCATGGATTTTATGAAATTTATGATGGAATGTTGTTAAGCACACTTGATTTAGCATGTTTAATGCAATTTTTAAAAAATTTCATGTGTGGAATTAATGTGAGCAAAAACCTTAAATGACCTATGTTAAAAGGACTCTTATAATGTTATGTAATGTGTGTGTGATGCAAATTAAGTGAGGAAATGTAATGAAGATGAAGAAATATGCATGAAAAGTGGATCGGAATATGAGACTTATGTGAAAAATGGTTGCTGCCTAAAAATATGTATTTATGTATTTGGCTGTCAAATTTTGGTCTAAGGCATTAAATCATCAGATTGTGTATGGAAATGAAGAATTATGGTGTTAGGATAAAGAAAACAAAGTTTTAAGGCAATTAGATTGGAATTGCAAAAGTTATGCATTTTGGTACTTAGAGGACAACATGTGTATGCTTGTGTTAGTGACTGCCTAATGTGATAATTTAATGCATGAACATTGGAAAATTTGATTTGTTATTGTTTATAACATGTTAAGGTAGTTGTATGTGCAATATGGTAAGGTTTTAAGGTGATTGAATACAATGAATGAGGTATATAAATGAAGTGCACATAATTTGCCGAAACTGAAATTTCAAAAGAGGCAGAGTTAGGGGTTGATAGTAATTACGTTTTGACTACCTTATCCTTAGAATTACAGAACACATAATATATCGTTGGAAAGCTCTTTGAATCTAGTTTCCAATGGTACTAATTTACAAAATTTCTAAAGTAATTTTTATGATCCGAAATGCCATATCATTTAGGATGTTACAGTTGAGTAGAAATTTGGCAGAATCGATAGACATTTGTTCATTTGATGTTTGAAGACCTTAACGATTGAATTTTTAAGCATATAATATATCATTGGAAAGATATTTGAGTCTAATTTTTAATGATTTAATAATAACTCAATTTGAAGGTCATTTTCTTAGTCAAAATGCTTGTACAATAAGAACTATTTCATGAGGCAAAATGTATTTGAACTTAAAATGCATGCATGTGTTATACTAAAGTAATTTATTATGCAATTTTGTTTTAAATCCTTAAATGCATGATCTTATACTTATATTAAGGGACATTAAAGAAGTATATATCATAATGTAAATATGAAATCATTAGGCATTTCATTATACATCAAAAACAAATAGAATGTAAAGTATAAAGTAAGTTAAATAGAAAATGACCAAATGAATAGTAACTTACCAAATGAATACTGTACCTATATAAACAATCTTAAACTTTATAAGTACTTATCAAATATATCATTTACATATCATTGCACTTAAGTATGACTGATGTATGTATTTGTCCTTGGAATGTTATACATGAAATGCTTTGAAAAATAATGCTATGAAATGATATTTGGATGCTTTTTAAGCATGATAATTGTTTGGAAAATGTGAATAATATTCCTAAGTGGATATGAAATTGAAATTTTACAAGTTCCGATAATGAATTCCATACTCGTACCTAAGTTGCAGATAAGAGCAAATCGGTAGCAAGTTTGTGCTTTCCTTTTCATGACCTCACTTAAGGTCTTGAATTGATGTTTTAATCATTTATCGTACTGATGGAATGGGACGTGTATAGACAAAGATATCATATGACCATTGTCATACATGATCATGAACTCATTAATCATATGATACATCATGATGCATTCAAGCATGCAAAGATATTCATGACATTACAGAGAAGTTATAAAGTAGATAAGAGAGGAAAAGAGATGTTATAGAAAAAGACACGTACTGGGTCATATAATTAATGGATTCCTTTGAAGGAATCATATAGATATAATGGCTCTCCCAAGGCAAAAAACCCTATAGTTATACTTATAGTTAGCCTCCTACGGGAGTTGAGTAGCAGTACCTAGAGGGACCCAGTACGAAAAAGGAATTGCGCAATATTACAGAATGAGATAAAATGTTATAAAGAGTTAGAGGGAGAGTGCACAAGATGGTTACATTCTCACAGACATACATTATCATTTATGCATGTCATAAATACAGAAGTTAATGATTATCCACAAGTACATAGTGAATAGTAATTCATGAATAGTAACTTATAAATAGTAATTTAGGAATATTACTATATGCAATATGCGTTACTTTTATTAGTTAATGAGTGATATAAAATGACACTATATGATATAGTTGTATTGCTTTTTACCAATTACTGTGATTTGACGTTGATATTATTTTTGATACGTGTTAATGTCATTTGCTTATTTTCATAGCACCACTGAGTTATATACTCAGTGTTTGTCATTTGATGAACGCAGGACCTAGTTCAATCGGGGAGCGACAAGGATAGTTGATCTACAGTTGGCTAAGGTCGGGTCTTTCGTAAAGCTCTATGTTACACCCACGACAGAGACCCTAGGAGTTATACGTATAGAGATACCTAGGGATGTATGCGCACGTATCTTTATGTGAATGTGTATACGGGAATGTATTGGTATGTGTATGAATGTGTTTATATGCTTGATTGTGTGACGTCGCCTCGTTGGGAAGCGTGTCTTCTCGGTCGGATGAGGGACGGCTTGTATTTGTGCTAAGGATTGTGTTTTGAAGTGTGGCAGGGTTGCTAGACAGGTTTGGGTTGTGTAGGGATGAGTTAGGCTTGCCAAATAGGCAAGTTATGTGAGTTTAAGAAGTGGTACGGGCGTACGTATAGGGCGTACGGTCGTACGAGACAGAGAGGAAACAGGGAATTGAGAGCCTTGAGTGCGTATGGGCGTACCACAGGGGCGTACGGTCGTACCGCAACTCGCAGGAATTCAGTTTGCTCTCAGGTGAACAGTGATTTTATCAGATGAA
>CANYBF012744726.1:0-24056 GCA_948192965.1 Dalechampia spathulata | reverse complement strand
ACATTTTGCATTCAGAAATAAAGCTCTTAGAAGCACCTTTCTGTTCAAGCTTCAGGACTTTCACAGCCACTGGTCTTCCAACTTCATCTAGAAATCCTTTATATACAGAACCAAAGTTTCCGGTTCCAATTAAATTAGCTTCCGAGAACCGGTCCGTGGCTTGACAGAGATCTCTGTAAGAAACCTTCAAGAGAATACGGTTGATCATTAATGATGACAGAGATGACCACTTTACGTTATTCATGGTTGACGATGATTTCTTTTTTGATTTTCTCCTTTTATAAACCAGAAGAAAGGCTGAGATCAACAGCAAACCTAATGCTACACAAGGAATAATGATTGCTAGCTTAAGCTTAAGAGATTTTCCTTTCCTGGTCACCTTCTCAGGAGGACATTTTGGCAAATTGAGCTGCAGAATACCACCACACAGCTCCTTGTTTCCCGTTAGCGATAAAGCACTAGCATTTTTGAATACTCCTTCAACTGGTACCTCTCCCTCAAGCCTGTTGAAAGAAAGATTTAGATGAATCAAGTGTTTCATATCTTGTAGACCTTCAGGAATTTTTCCTGTCAGATTATTTCCTGAAAGATCCACATATCCAAGGCCTTTCAGCGAAGTAAATGAGGATGGAATGGTTCCTTGAAAGGAATTATCTTGCATGAAAAGATATTCCAGGTTCAAGCAATTTCCAATGCTTGGAGGAATTTCACCCGAAAGTTTGTTTCCAGAGACAAATAATGCTGTCAAGCTAGTTAATTTCCCTATTTCTGGAGGCAAGTTTCCGTTTAACGAGTTGTAAGATAAGTCCAATGCTTGTGACAAAGAATTAAGGCCTAGAATTTCATGGGGTATGGCTCCTGTAAGTTTATTGTACGCAATGGCCAAGATATTCAAATTTTTCAAATTCCCAATACTTGAAGGAATGCTTCCTTCAAATTGGTTTCTTGATAAGTAGAGCATAGATAATCCTGTTAGGTTAGCTAAAGAGGATGGAATCTGACCTGACAACCTGTTTCCAAGTAGATCTAAAACTTGCAATTTCTGAAACTTGCCAAAATAGGAAGGTACAACACCTGTAAAAAGGTTGTAATGCATGACCAGTCCGACTAAGTTGTTGAAACTTTCTAAACCTGCAGGAATTGTGCCTCTGATTTTATTGCGCCCAAAATAAAATAATTGGAGTTCAGTTGACAAATTAGCAACAGAATTAGGCAAAATACCGCCAAATTTGTTTCTGCCAAAATCCAAGATTTTCAGCCCAGTGCAGTTATTCAGGGAGGTGAGAAAGTCCAAATCACTAGTTGAATTACTCCCTAGATTATTTCCATGAAGTCTTAATCTCCAGAGGTTATTAAGATTTCCTATACTTGCTGGAACTTTTCCAACAAAGTAATTCCAACCAAGATCAATTACTTCTAATTTAGAGGCATTGAACAACGAATTTGGAATCGAACCAAATAATTTGTTATCACCAATTCCAAAGAAAATGAGGTTTGGGAGGTTTAGATTGTCTGGCAGGCTCCCATTAAAATGATTCTGTGTGAAGCCAAACCTTCTCATTGATGAAATGTTAAAAATAGATGTAGGGATTATACCAGACAGTTGATTAGCTCCACTGCCAAAACCTGTTAAACTTGTTAATTTTCCAAGCTCGTCAGGAATGCTACCAATGAGACTGTTGTAAGCAGCTTGAAAGAAGGTGAGTGACGAAAGGTTTCCCAAAGAAGGAGGGATCGTTCCTGTCAGATTGTTGACGCCAAGCCAGAGCTCCTCTAGCTTATACAAAGAACCCAGCTCTGTCGGAATTTTTCCTGATAGATCATTTCCTTGTAACCCAAGCACCCTGAGTTGAGAACAACGCGTCAGGTTGATTGGAATTTCACCTTGTAATGTGTTATTGTTGAGAAGCAATTCCTGCAGCCGAAATAATCTGCCAAATTCTTTCGGAACTTCGCCATGTAATGTGTTGTTCTGAAGGTTGACAAACCTGAGAAAAGTCAGGTTGCCAATATATGGTGAAATTGACCCAGATAAGTCCTTTCCTTCTAGCACCAAGGATGTGACTCTCTGGTGCTTTAAACTGCAAGTGATTCCAAACCAATCACAGAAATGGAGAGAACCATTCCAGGATGATAGTACATGGTTCGGATCACCAGTGATTCCTTGCTTGAACCTGAGCAAAGCCAGTCTGTCAGAATCAGTTCCTGAAGCAGCACGAGCTTGCAGACATAGCAGAAAGCCCATGCAGCACAGAAAAAGAAAGACAACTGAAAGTGAATTCCACTTCATGTTGAGCATATGGTACTGGAAATGGGGAGATGGGAAAAAGGAATATATGATTTATACAGGGAAAATGAAAGTTACAATTTTCAGAAGAGAAAGTCAAAAAGTGTACGGTTATATAGACAAAGATAATTGAGATGATAGCTAAATGTGAATAGACCAGTTGCATCAAAAACAGCTTCTGTTGACCTTCGATATTATTATAAATATCCCATAGTCTTATAGCTTTTAATTCATTGGAATTTCGGGCCTGACAAAATCTTTTTCTTTGGTGTTCCAATCACTTGCCATGTTGAGCAATTAATATTTAAATATATAGTTTATATATTACATATCTATAAACTAACTATTTCAATGCCTAACTATTTTGACTTCAAAACTAGATCAAATTTTCATATATTTTTTTTTATCGCTTTTAGAGTTCTGAAAATGCAAGAAAATGAATAATAATCATTAATTATTAATTAGTATGTAAATAATAATCAATGAATATTTAATATTTAATAAAAAAATAACATGTATTATTATATTAGTTAGAAATCTAAATTATGAAAAAACCATAAGATTAATATAATCATATAATTTCAACTTAAAACAAAATTAAATATGATAGATTTTGAATTCAATTTTAAAATCAAATATGGTGGTGGTGGTAGGCATTGATATTAAAATATTTATACTCAAACGACGAGCCCTTCGTTTTCTTTTTCTTGTCGTTCACATTATTGGATGATTAAGCCAACTCAACCACGAAATAATAATTAAATACAAGTCATATAAACAAATAAATTCATAGATAATTAGTTTAAAGTTTGGGTCTACCCTCTGATTATTAATTACAATTTATTTAATGTGAATGATCAATATAAAAACACCCACAAAAAGATATTTCCTTATAATAAGCAAATAAAATATGGGAAGTAAAATCGTACAAGAATTAGATAAGATATATCCATATATAAATAAATGAGTTGAATTATATTTTGATTAATCCCAACATATTAATGTAAAATATGTTCTTATGATCATGAAGATTTAAATTCAAATATGAAATTTCTTAAAAATACTTATATATTTAAATTATTAGCTTATTGGCATCTAACATTGACTTGAACATATATATCGTTTCAAAGCTAAGAGCCGTACAACACGATTAAAATATAAGAAAAGGTGATTAGTCATTACTAATGATTTTTATATCTTCGATTATTCATTTAATCACCAAAATTGAAAGGAAAATAAACGAACAATAGATTTGAAATTGAAGCTAAGTCTGAGGTAATTGTTTATTGTTTTTATGGATTCTTATATGTAAATTAAATTAATTATGTTGTGGTTATAATTTTAAATTTTAATTCTTTTTTTTTTAAATAAAGAATAGTTATAATTAATTTAGAATTAAAGATACTGTTTTGATATTTTGAATTCTTAAAATTTAGATGATTTATATATGAAAAGATTATAGGTGATTATGAATTTAATTAGATGCTAATCAAAACAAATTTAAATTAAATTTTTTTGTTTTGATATAATTCCGATTACTGTTTGATCTTCAAATCAAAACCCACCAAAATCATCTATGAGTTTCCATACTAATCCCCTTACCAAACAAATTGAATTTACCATTTCAAAGAGAAATTACTTTGATCTGCAAATTGCAATCGTTATCACTATTTCCATGCCAATTGCTATATAAATTGCATACTCCTACGAAATACTTTTACCACCCGATGCTTATGCCTGTCTTCTTCTCCAACCTCATTCTTCCATGCTTCCTTTACCGACGGCTCAAAAGGAGCCATGCCCATTTTCAGTGACTGCAGTGTCTCTACTTGCAGGCTTTAATATCGGATTCGCAATTTACCAAAAAAATCACCTCCCTTGGTATATTTATCCATCTCCTTTTACTTTCATGTGTATACATAACATATGTTTTAGAATTTAGTTCATCTATTACTCGTTTATCGCATTCAACTGAATGTTATTATCTTTAGTTTCTTGTTCCTTGTTCCTTCTACTAACTATCACTTCATTATAATGATGGAAAATAGAGAGGCTCGTACAAGTTTGATCATAAACTTAACCAGGTATATCAAAATCAAGTTTCTTGATATTATTTGTATTATCATATACTTTGATGTTGATGAACTAATTAGTGTTGGATCACAATTGCAGGAAGGAGTGCAGAATTTGGAGGGGCTGATGGGTGTTCCAGGTTTGCATGCATGCATGCAGCCTATCCTCCGCCGCCATCCTCAAGGATTTTGATGCAAAATTCAAATTTCAGTTCCTTCTCCATGATTTTGTGATCCAAACGTTGTCGTTCCAGTCTCATATTCTCACTCCATGCTAATGGAATGGACATTTTCTTTTTTTTTTTTTTTGTTGATTTTTGGAATTTTATGAATGGTTAATGTGTTGTATATAATCTGAAAAGGAGTATTTCAAATAGGATTAGCAATTTACCATATTATGGTTTATACTGAATGATGTTTTACTTCGTACTAACATTATATTTATAATAATTTTTAAAATAATATTTATCATCGATAATGGATCAATAATGAATAATCCAACAAGATATATTTGCATAATTTCATGGTTGAAGAGATATCTAGTTTGTAGAAAAATTGGTGGTGGATGTGTGACAAAATGCAAGGGGAATAATGAATCTATTATCATGCCTATCTACCTAAACCTCGTCCACAAAATAACTAAACACAGATTATTAACCTTATGAATTCCGTACTTGTTGTTAATCTCTGTCACCAGGCGCAAAAGTTGCACAGATTCCTGTGACTACAGTGGATTTATGGGTTCAAGTCTTTTGGCCGGCCTGTCGGTTTCATGTTTGACAGGGTTGCACGGAGTGGTGGGGATTTTATTGATCAATTTATTTCCTCTGATCCTAACAACTTGGGTGGTTTCTGACATAATTGTACACGATATGAACATGAAATGATAAGTTAATGTATTGAATATGTATATAGCATCATATGATAGGAATGATTTGTTACCTATATAAGCATTCTGTTGGGGAGGCAATCCAAAGTCCCACATCGGTTAAAGAAGTCAAGAATAAACATCCACATCCACCCTAATAGAATGAGGCCTTTTGGGAAGAGCCCAAAAACAAAACCATGAGGGCTAAAAGCCCAAAGTGGATAATATCATTCTATATGGGGTGGTAGGAGCGGAGCTCGGGGGCACAACAATACTGTTTCCTTCCATAATTGTCCTGATTAAGAAACCATCTGTGGATTCGGAAGACGATACTGCAATTTCCGAAGGTGATGCAGATAATTTGCATGACGTACAGGTTGCGAAGGGCCCAAAGAAACTTGTTTCCGGAGGGTTCTGGTTTTCAGGACTCCAAGACTTATGAGTACTTTAAGTTGGAACTGTCAGGTTGGGAATTCCATGCACAGTTCAGGTCCTTAAGGACATGATTCAGTCTAATAAACTCATGTTTGCTGAGTGGAGGATTGGCCTTGTTTTGGAAGCAAGGGATATGGTTCATCTTCTTGAGTTTTTCTCCTTCCCATATTGATGTGGTTGTACGTGTAAACATGTTGGGTACTTGAAGATTAACTGGCTTTCGTGGTCAACCTATTAGAAGAAGAAGACAGGAATCATAGAATATGCTACGTAATCTACGACGTTCCTCCAATCTCCCATGGCTTTGTATCGGCGATTTCAGTGACATTCCAAGTGTAGCTAAGAAGAAAGGGAGAGTTCCTCACCCCTCCAACTTAATGCCAGATTCTCCAAGGGATATTGACATGGAAGTTTCTCTCTTTATTTGGTCTACATAGCCCAAGCCATCTCGGATTGTTTCCGATTATTTTATCGAACAAATTCATCAAATCCAATTCAAAACATTCTATTTATAATTATAAATATCCAAATCCCACATAATCTACAAAGATTTTAATGGGTTTCCATTATAATCCCCATACCAAATAAATTGAATTTTCCATTTCAAAGAGAAATTACTTAATCTGCAAGTTGTAATAGTTATCACTATTCCATTCCAATTGCTATATAAATTACGTACTCCTACAAACCCTTTTCATCACAATCACATTCTTTACCATCTTTCCCTGTACTCATGCCTGTGTTCTTTCCAAACTCATTCTCCCATGCTTCCTTTATGGACGGCTCAGAAGAAGCCATACCCATCTTCAGTATGTACAATGTCTCTAGTTGCAGACTTTAATCTCGGATCAGCAATTTACCAAAAAACATATCTCTTTCGGTAAAGTCATCCATCTTCTTTTCCTTTCGTTTATGTACATATTACATATGTTTTAGAATTTAATAGTCTGTTATTCATTCATCAAAAATGCTAACAAGGTATTATTATCTGTAGTTCATCATTCATTATTCTAACTATCATTTTGTTGTAACCATGGAAGCAGAAATGACTATATGACTTCGATCATAAGCTTGGAGAGGTACATCAAAATTAAATCTTTCGATATATTACAAACTTCGTATAAAAAAGTATGATTTCTGATGATGAAGAACTAATTGGAGTTGGAATACAATATAATAATTGCAGGAGGGAGTGCTGAAGTTGAAGGGGCTAATGGGTGTTACAAGTTTCCATGCATTGCTCAACTCAAATTCAGTTCCTTCTCCATGATCTACGATCGATGCGCTGTCGTTTCAATCTCATCTTCTCACCTCCATACTAATGGAATGGACATTTTCTTTCTATTGATTTTTGGAATTTTATGAATAGTTAATGTGTTGTATATAATCTGAAATCAAGTATTTAATTTATCAAAGTATTGGTTTATTTTTTTTATATTATTCAATAATATAATATATATCTTAATTTTAAAAATATCATAAATTATTGATTACTAACCATTAATTATAACTTCTAATATTCCATAACTAATTATCAAAATAATAAATTGTACTGAATATGGCTTAAATGTGACTTTATAAAATTAAGATTATATTATTTTTTTTCTTTTTACTGACAAAATTATTTAACTAAAATTGAGACCAATTCATATTTTAAATTTTAATATAATCTTCAATGATATTTAATATAAAATGCATTTAATTGATTTGGTATGAAAAGTTTCTTTTCAATTATTTTGAATTAATTATTTAATTTTTAATATATTTTAAACTGTTTTTTCACAAATTATTTTTTAAAAAAAATATCGATTTATCTGATTTTATAAATGATTTTCCTAACAGCAAATTAATTATAAAAAAAATGGGAAAATATTATTTCATACGGCAACCTTAAAGGAGGCATCAACAGCCTTTGCCAAAGTTATAAAATTCATAAATTCCATTAAAATGATTTATACCATTCAATAGAGTTCATCATCAGAAATCCGCTTCTACATTGCTTTCAGACCTTTCCTCTACTGTTAAAAGCTGCACCTTTCCGTTGTTTTTCTCTGCTGTTACTTGTCATTATCGAACTGAAGCGCAGATTGATTGTTGATTGGCCAACCCAGCTACCCCATTCGAGAACCGTCTATTTCTTCTCCGTTTTGTTACAGCGATAAATCCTTCACCATCACTGTTTTTCTTTCTATTTACATCTACATCTTTTTGTTGTTCGTCATCACCAGATTGAGTAACAGGATTTATTTTCCCTTCACTCCCGTGTAGAATTTTTATAACTGCACTGTCATTTGCTACAGCATCTGAAGAGCTCCCAGAATTGTCGTTCTGCTTCTCACTTGGTGTAGCTTTGCTTCCAGTATCGACATTATGCTGGACCGAATTGACAATGAAGCTAAAAAGTATCTGCCTGGCAAGTTCTGATTTCTCAGACTCGGAACTTGTCATTCTTGAGCTACAATCTATTTTCTCCTCTTCTGCCTTGCTTCTTTCTAGCAATGTGTCTGATGCGGGTGGAATGTCTGAACCACTACTTCCAGGATTCGTTTGCCAAGCTTTTCTAGGTACAAATTCTGGTGCATGCGGATTCATGCTTCTGGCAGGCATTGTCATGGGAGTTGGGTATTTAAGCAAACCTTGTTTCTTGCGGTAAGATCTAGTAGTTCTATAATACAGTGGAGATCTGGGTCCACATGGAACTCTGGTGGTATGTTGAGGTGTCGTTGGCTCTAAAACCATACGCTGACTAGCTCTCACATCATAAATGCTTGTCATGGCAACTGAATTTACAGGATGAGCCATTGATAGTCCTCCTGGGCTGAATGGTTCTGCTGCAGCTGAAAGTTTACTCCCATTTGTTTCCTTGTCCTTCTCTTGATCAGAGCTAGAAATCTCATCAACTTCCAGGCCTGAAATTTCTGATTGAGTCCCACTATCATGAATTCCACATGCGCCTGTATCATCCTTTACATTAGCAACATCTGAAATATTTTTGCCTTCCTCTTCAATCACTGCCTCATGCTCGATGCTGCATGTCAGGGTTTCAGGTTTTTTGTCATTCGATTCATCTATCATCTCCAGCAGTGTTTTCAAAACAGTACCTGGAGGTGCCAAAGCTACTTCTTTGTAAGATACAGATTTAGAAGCCATTGCACCAAGGTTTGCTGGGGAAGATGCCAGTTTAGGCGTACAAGCTTTATGCTGCATTTTAATCGGGTCCTCCACAACACTTGTCCCACGTGTTTTCGATTGTTTTGATGGTATCAGCCCATTTGTCATGGACCTGAGAGTTGTTTTTGGAGCTAATGAGACGATTTCCTTTCTATTTGAGTATTCAGACCTATTCACATTTAACTTTTCAAGCGCTGGTCGCCTACAACCAGACTTCCTACCATCAGCGTTGCCCAAGCGCCCTCTTGGATTTGCTTCTTGCCATCCTTCATCTGTTGCTGTTTCTTCAACAACTTGCCTTGCAACTGTAGGACTGTATCTAACGACATTACCTTTTCCTTCTGATTCTTCAAGTTGAACCACGTCCAACTTTACTTCTTCAGTGTTGTCAGTAGTCAAACTCGTCGCATTTCCCATTCCATCATGAGCGATGACGTCTTCAACCATTTCATCTTGACGACTTTTATTACTATTCTGCAGCACCTGTCAAATTTTAAACGAAGGTAAGTTTCTAATATTCTCTTTAAGTAGTAGATCCCTTAAAACAAATGTTTCGTGAGGAGAACATGTACTAAATTCAGTACATACTGCAGTCTGTTCTCTCGTAACAGTCTTGAGAAGTGCAAGATGCAACCTCATATTAAGCAAATTTTAGTTTCAGAGAAAGGTCTGATTAATGGAACACCAAAAGAAAAGCCATGCTGATTGTTTTCCTCCCTTTTCTCCTCAATCATACAAAAAGCAAGCTGAAGCTGATGTAACGCAAGAGAGTTAATGGCAACAAAAGCTAGCGGACACATGCCTTGGTGACAACATAGCTTAACAAGCTCATTAAGGCTACCCGATAATTCCATCAAATTTATGGAATCTTCTTTGTAAAGATAATAGCAAAATTCCAAGATGAAATAACGAGAAATCATACATTTTGGATGAGGGTATCCTAAGCAATAAAGACTACCTTGACATGCCGCTGTTTCCTCTGTGCACCACTTCCTCTAGAATCTTGATCAGGACTAATGTAATCCAAGAGATCTGATACACTGCAAGAAAGGATCACAGATTTTAGTACCCAAGCCTATTGCAGCAATTCTAGAAACAAATAATGTGGAGAAGGCCATATCAATACCTAAGGTGGCCTTTACTAGCTATAGATGCATCAGGCATTGGAGTTCCATTTCTTGCCGCTTCTTGCTGCTCCAGAGCTTTTGATTCAAAATACTCAAGCCACGCAGCAGCATCCTGCGTTAGAAAATGAAAAACCTCAATCGCCACTACGCTAGTAGATAATCACTTTCTTCAATAGATAGCGCACATAAATCCTCAAATATACAGCACTGCCTTACAGTAAAAAGAACTAAACCCTAGCACTACCATTAACCATGATTTAGACTTGGCAAGGATAACATTGAGAATCAAGCATGATGATGAATCTCATGAGGTTTGGGTCTTTTTAATACTTGTAAAGTTATGCTGAACCTTTTACCAATTACCATCCTTGGTTCGCCAGTGAAAAGTGAGTTTACAAACATTGATCATGTCATGACCATATATTTTTTGGTTACCTGTGCGCGAGGATCTTCTGGACCAAGCTTTGCTTGAAGTATTCTCAGAGTAGTTTGCTCATGTTGAACACTGAGGGAATATGCTTCCATCAATGATAGAGCTATAGCTATTGCATGATAGCTTGCGGCTGTCTATCAGGAAAAAAAAAAGTCCAAGGAATTCAGCCCAACCAACTTATATTCAGCTACGAGTTAAGACAAACAAGTGAATTGTTTTTTCGTAAGAGAAGGAGAGACCTGTATGTGATCAACTCCTAATAATTTCTGATTACACTTCAGAGCTTCATGTAGATATCTGAGAGCAATATGAACATTTCCCATGCCTTCTTCCATCATAGCCAAATTGATATACGTTGCAGCAGTATTAGGATGAGACGATCCACAAGTGAAATGAAGAAGGAACAGAGCCCGGTTCACATATCTGCCAAAATGCATGTGAAAGAACAAACAAATTCAAAATATGCATTGTTTCAGAGATTCAAGCCCCTGGACCCTGGCAAATATTTAATTTAAAGGTGAAGGGGCAAATCCTTTTTCTTTGGCATAGTTAAATGATGAAGGGAGAAGCTCGAGGCCAAACAGGAGATCCATTTTTACTTACTTCAGAGCTAGCTCAATGTGTTGGAGGCGGTAATAAAACACGGAAAGATCTCCATAGCTTTTCATTGTATCTGGATGGTCAAGCCCGAGTTCCCTCTCATTAATATCCAAAGCCTTTTGCTGATATATAGTTGCCTAACGAAAAAATGAGATTAAATAAATCAACTTCACTGGCAGTTCTATTATCAACTTTCTCCAGTAATTTTTCAACTTTTTTTCCAAATCTAAACTCTTTTTTGTTTTTTGGCGTCATCCCATAAATGAAGCTAAGAGCTTGAAAATAATTAATTCATGTGCAATCCTGGCAATTTACTTCACTATTTTCACACTTTTCTTAATAGATTCTTAGAATGATATTCAAACAGAACTAACAAGGACAAATCAAATTTCTAAAACTAAAAAAGCTAATGTGAAATAGATAAAGTTTCATTACCTGATTAAAATCTCCAATGTGGTAAACAACTATGGCTAGAAGACTATAAGCACTTGCCGTAGCACGATGACAGGGACCACATACAGAAATCATCTTTGCTAGAGCCTTCAATGCAAATAGACATTATTATGATACTCACGAGTGTCTGAAAAAATAAAAGCATTAATGCATCATGTAGATGAGTTAACACCTTTGTTCCATAATTAACAGCATCTTCTAGCTTTCCTTTATCAAGAGCAATCTTGGATGACTCCAATAAAGTTCGCCCATCTGACGATGAGCATCCTACATGCTGAAAAGTATAGCACAAACATCAAATTTGTCTTAATTTTCCAATAACTTGCAATTAAAAACATTTCAGACTAACAAAAAATAAGACCGAACCTTACACACAGGAGCAATTCCAATAATATCAGAATTCCTGAAGGGGTTTGGGCAGTCCATATCATAATCTCTTGTAACCAATTCCAATCCAACCTGGTATAACACTTACTAGTAAGAACAGAGCTTCAGATGTATTTTAACAAATAAAACTAGATTGAAAAGGAAGATACCTTATGACAAAGCCCTCTAAGAATCGAAACCTTTCTCAATTGCAGACACTCTTCTTTCAATGTCCAATCAAATCTTCTGGATAGAAATGTTCGTAACCAATGCAATTTAAGGACATGATCATCCTTCACATTTTGGTCGTCATCCTCCATGCCATAGGAGCCAAGCAAAAAATTCAGGGATGAAGCTATGGCTGCAGATAGGTCTATTACATTGTCCATAGATGCAATAACTGCTTTAACTATGTACTTGAATGCTCTAGTAACCATCTCATGGATGCAAAGTGATTGTATATGAGGAAGCTTTTCTGCCAAGTCAACCTAATTGCAAGAACATCAAACCAAATAAATTGGAATATTTACTTAGAAACATGGGAAATCTACAAATTTCCAATGATGTAATGGATTTTACAGCTGCAATGAGATATGTGGAATCCAAGAACAAAGTATTCGAGGAAGCGTTGCATGAAAATTTATCTGTAACATTTACACATAGAGATGGGCACACATCTGCAGGTGCACCCACATAGAAATAACATTTTACCACTTTTCCCAAAGAGCGCATCTGTAGCCCTCTTAAATGCATGAAGTCAGTTAGTGTACGGCCATCAACAGGGGAGAGTTCCAGCGAGCCAAAGTCCATTACCTGATGATGCATGAATCCAAGTCATAAACCATATATTAAAGTAGATCGAATTGTCTGGCCTAATAAAACATACTTTACAAACCAACATATACCAGCTTCGGCAAAGCAATTTCATCATAATATTGGTATGCCATTTGGATAAGCTCATCCCCTGACTGATGCAATAAGTAAATTGGAAACAGTTAGCTTAAAAACGACCAGAAACCAATCCTGCACAAAAAACTATAATACAACCTTTGCATGAAGGTCAGTCCCAGTTTCTTTTAGACGAAAGTAGGCTTCTTTGGAAATCAATCCCTTCAATTTGTTTTCACAGTTGTAATCCCCATTGCTATGCTGTCTCTCATCAGTTCCCAAGTTCAGTCTGCAAGGGCCAGAATTACTTTCTTCCTTCTCAAGGGTATCTTTCAAGCTAGTTTTTTTGTCTCTCTTCTTTAAGAATTTAAATTCCTTTCCAAGCCCTTTCACAGAATGTTCGGCCTCGTCACAGCCCCCAGAACCATCAGAAGTAGTGTTGGTTGAAGTTTCCTGCTTTTGCAGATGCTGCAACCAACGCAAACCCAGTTCCCACCTAATGGACCTTTCAGAAGAAATCGGCCTCTCCTCCAGATTGGTCAAACTCTCTTTAACCACTTGGCGAACAATACATCTAGATGCTTCTGAATCATTGAAAGTGGTATAAGGTGGCTGACATCTAGATGATTCCGCAAAGCAAGAGTTATGAAGCAGAACCCTTAAGCTGCAAAACGTTTTGCACCCTGTTAGTTCCAAAACTTAATAGTACATTCCATAACAGTATAATTGTTGGAGAATCTGACATCAAAATGATGTGATGAATTTAAGTGGTATATAAATGATGTAGATTGATATTTAGCATAAGCAATTAATCTTGTGCCAGATAAGGATCAACCTCATTTATAGCTACTATTGTGCGTTTGACCACAGTAATCTATTTTTAGAGAGATTTTTAGTCATCAAATTGGGTAGAAACACCATCCTAAAAAGGGCTGTTAAACAGTAGATATCTAAAATGAGCTATCCTTTCAGTAAGAGCCCCAGACCCAAGCTTCTGAATATCTTTTTCCCAAGAACAAACAGAAGCAGCCCCCTGAATCATTAATTTGGATATGATGAACCCAAACGATTTTGCATCTTATTAGACTACAATTCCATTTATAATGTTTCGCAATTGTGATTGCTATTAGACATGACCCAAAACCATTTTATCAATATGAGCATCACTTACTATTAATCCCCGCCCACTCATGGCCTATCTTAAATGTTCGACATACTTTAGACAAAGATTGGAATATCATTTCGCTAGAAAGAAAATTGGCACAAATTTTGGACCTGTTAATGTTAAGAGCATTAGTGCCACCGTCTGGTTGATCATTAATTTCAAGATCTTGAGCTTCACACTTTCTCTTGTTCACTTCGCCAACAACTCTTACTGTTGCAGTGTACCCACAGTGTCTCACAATGACAATACCCAATGAAGAAGTATCCTGTGAAATTTTGATGATATTGTTTCAGCGCTCTTATAAATACTTGCAAAATATTTGGAAGTATCATAAATTTAATCTTGGTTGACTATTCTGAAAATTTTCCAAATTAAAATAATCGAGATGGTTCACCATGTGCAGCTTAGGGGTGGCCATGGTCTAGTTCCGAACTGGAACTGGCCTGGAACCTAACCGATCCAGGAACGGGATCACAATGAAACAGGGTTAAATAATAATCAAAACCATCATGAATTGTCAATCATTGGTTCCAGCTACCAACCGGTTTTCTAAAAATTAACAAACTGTGAATCATTGGTTCCAGTTCCAAACCATTTTTCTCCTAATTTTCTTACTAAAACATGTTCAGAACTGAAAGCAGACTAATTCTAAACATTCTGGAACTGGAAATGTGAACCAGCCCAGAACCATTGATTCCGGTTGCATTTTGTTAAACCTGAACTAGAAATTCCTAATTTGGAACCATCATATTGAACCATGGCCACCTCTATGTAAAACAAAGATTAAAGATAGGCCGCACCAGAGAAGGCTTTTTCAAGTTTCGTTTTACAAGCAATAGACCAAAAAGAATGTTTTTTGGCAAGAAGAATGATGCTATGACAATTCAATGGAAACAAGATCTCCAAAAACGATCTGGAAAGACGAGATTGACACTGTTAGAGCAGGAAAAAAATGCAGAAATAGCTGCTGGGCTTATTCTTTGTTATTTTTAAAATATTTTTCTTCAAAGGAACAGCACTTGATTTATAGATTGAGATTCTGCATTTTCAAATAAAATTTTAACTAAATTATTGTCCTGCTTTTAGTTTGGGCATAGTTTACTTGAGCAAGCTTGCGGGTATCTTACTAAGAAATAGGATCAATATACTTACATTTACAGTTACGCTTTCATCTGCAGTTAGCCCTTTAATCAAATTCCTCTGCGCGACTTCCCTAGCAGAGACATCCAAAAACTGATTCCCCTCAACTTTGTCCCTAGACTTTGAACTTGCATCTGCCGCATCACGCTTTACAACGATGGACAAGTCTCCAACACGGTCGTTGAAAATGATTGAAACTGAATGACAATCGACTTGCTTCACATTTAATTTGGAGTCGATGAGTTGGCGTATGGCTCTAACTGCTTTAAATATTGCAACATCAACAAATTGGCTATGAAGTAAAAAGGCCTTGCGGTCTCGTGTCACCCTTTCCTCCTCGGTCTTGCATGGAAGGCTAGCCAATATTGCAAAATCCGTAGCCCATGGTCGAAGATCATATTCACCATGTCTACCCTGACCTCCACCATTGCCACCCCAACTCTCATCTTCAACAGGTAGGGAAGGGAAGTTTGATGGAGACCCCATCACAGGTGGAGGAATTAGCCACGTATTTGCACGAAATCCACAAGGAATATTGCCAAACTGGAAGGGGAAACTACGTGAAACCTCTAGCATGTTTACCATGCTAAAAATCAGCTCTGTAGCAATCAAGATCAAAGGAACATAGAAAAATCACCTTATTACGTTTTGCAAAAGCTTTCATGAGAGAATTATACGCCTGCAAAACCATATTTCTTAATCATAAAAGAGGAAATTGATTTCAAGCAAAAACTACAAGATCAATGCCGAGAAATATATGGAACCCACATTAGCAAAAGCCCTACTGAGATTTTGCAAAAGATCTACAAGGGAGAGGCTCTGTAAAAAATGCCTTCCCACAGTATAGAACCCCTTTTCTGATGCCACAACATGTATGAGCTTCCCATTACAGATCTTAATCTGCATACATACAAAGTAATACTGCAGCTCAGTAACCAAAAGAAGAGAAACATTCAAAATCTTCAGTTTATCGACCTTATCCGATTCATATGGCTTTAAATTTACTTTGCATTAATATTTCTATAGAACATATAATGCAGATTTTGAAGTAACGGATTGAAAAGAAATACTAATTGCTAAGAAATATTTCTAAAATTTTAGTATATAAATAATAATAGTAACAAGAGCAGCAAAAACAACACTAAAATTACGAATAAAATCAAAATGAATAATGTACCTGGATTTCAAAATAGTCACCTTGGCGCCTCTGCTCTCCACTCTTACTGTTGCACCTCCTCAAATCTGTAATAACGAGAAATTAAACAACTTTCATAATACACAATTTAGTCCCTACTGATGTAATATTAATCTTTAAAATTGTTAAAATCCAAGTGCTGTAAGCATGCTAGCACTAAAACAGAGAAGATTATATTGTTAAAAAGACAGGAAAGACTAACAAATTATACTCACTGAGGATAGGTGGAGAAAGGTGGGAGAACGAGAAAAATTCATAGAAATCAGAAAGTTTTGGAGGCGGATGAATCGCCACCATGTCGAAATTCTCCCGTACTGCCGCGGCCGCATTAGGTGACGTTGTCGATGGATGAGCACCATTTCGGTCCGACGGCGCATCAGCAGCTGTCGCACGGTTCGGTTTATCAGCATTGCTGACAGTGTTGAACTTTTTAGATGGCGGAGTTGACGGTGGTTGTGGCCGCTTCGGCTTGGCGAACCTGGTGGTGCAAGCCACTATGTCTAGCAGCCTCCTGACGTGAGCTACGGCTTGTGCTTCATCTGTGTAGTCCTCTGTGGAATTTCAGTGGTAGCCTTGTAAATAACTTAGAAATATTGGGTAAAATTTGACAAAAAAAATTATTGTTCAAACTGTTTCACGAAATTTAAACCGACAAGTATTTTTTAAAACCTTCTGCCGGAAAATAATAATTGTTTATGGATATAATAAATATTTATAAATTAATAAAAGTAAAACAAAAATAAAATAAAAGATAAACATTTATTAATTTATATATTAAATGAACTTATTTTGAAAATAATATTTTAATTTAATAATTTTAAATTTTAATTATATTGGATATACCTATTTTATAATAAGATAAAGACGCATTATAGATTATTTCATAAAAAATTATAATTAATTTAAATAAAGATTTATTAAGTATGATGTAAATAAAATATTTTTAAAGATCTAGTCGTCATGGAAAACCTTTTTATAAAAATTAAAATGTTAAATATTTATTTTTTAATTTTAATGATTCGAAAAAAAGGAAATAGCAACAAAAATAAAAGACGACCAACTTTTTAATCTATATATATATTTTTTTTTTTTTTGTAATCCAGGTATCGGTGCTTGCGCTCCCCTAATTCTGGACATATGACCCAACCCCAAGGATCATAAGGACCATAGGCGGGTAAATAATGTAAATGAAAAACAAAAGCCTGCCTCACGCTCACATCACGTGCGATGCTTACGTCATCAGGCGGCGTAGGGACTACTGCAGACTTGGCTGCTTGATGGTTTAATATATTTTAAGAAAAAACTAAGCAATACGAAAGATCCAATGTGATTATTATTTCTTAATTGCTGTATTATGAGATCCAATCCATATGAAAACAATAATTTAAATCAATCCATAAAATTTAGGTCAATTTAATATTTATTATATATTTGATCGATTTTATATTATTTTTATTTTTCGAATAACTAAAAAAATAATAACATTATGAAATTAACAAGATTCCGACGTTTACTTTCTTCCCCTCGAAGAATATGCTAATTTGTAATCATATGCAACAACTTTCCAATCTCTGAAAATCATCTGCCCAAGCAGGAATATACTTAGAAAAGAAATATATTATTAATTTATGAAAATGAAATAATATTTATACATCAAATATATAAATCAATATATACTGGATCGAATAATTATTAGGATATCAAAAAACAAAGGAAGTTGATTGAAGATAACAATCATAAGAATAGAATAGCTGAATGGTGAATTTCTGTGGCATTAGTTTCACCTACCTTCAATGATTTTGAGGATGCACGGCTTTAGGGTGACAGCCTCTATTCTGTCATTCAATCTTTGACCCTTTACCTGACATACAGCATTAGAACTCGTTAGTTACAGGATCAAATTATTATTTTTAATATATGATAAATTCTTGAATGAAAAATATCATATCATATGTAATGATATTTACTAAATATTAATTTAATTTAATATGATCCAGGAAAAGCGTACCTCGTGGGATAAAGAATAGTTGGTAAGGTGACATGTTTGCACGTTCACAGCCAGTAGCTTCTTCACATCAAGTATCCTGTCCGTAGAGATGCCCTTCAAAAAGGTGAAAAAAATCAACCAACTGATTAGTTAGCCGCCAGCTTAATTATATAATCAACCTTATAATATGATCTTAATTTATGGGTTATTATTTAAGTATAGATTAATTAAGAGCTTTTGAAACTGTTAGAGGGCTTTACCTTGAGGACAATGCGAGTGTCGTATGGAGTAACGACTGTGATATCAACTAGACTAGGCACTACCACTGGGGAAGATCAACACAAAGAGCAAATCACAGCAGAAAAGAATCAATATAAACCGAAAACGATTAAGAACTTATTACCCAGATTAAGCACTAATGACCCAATTAAGGGAGAAAAGAGAGAAGGAAAAAAGATGAATACCTTTCTCTTCTTTCTTTTTCTTCTCTGCCTTAGCTTTACCGGACTTCCCTCTGCTTGACCTGGGAGCCATTTCCTTTTCTTT
This sequence comes from Dalechampia spathulata, assembly GCA_948192965.1. Classification (NCBI taxonomy): domain Eukaryota; kingdom Viridiplantae; phylum Streptophyta; class Magnoliopsida; order Malpighiales; family Euphorbiaceae; genus Dalechampia; species Dalechampia spathulata. Next base: position 5,323 of record CANYBF012744726.1, on the reverse strand, counting down.
TCTGCTTTAAAGGACTCACGATTATATTGGAAAAAGCTCTACATATGCTATATATATAAATATATGGAAGTGAAGACCAGATTAAAATGAAGAATAGGAAGTGATGTTTATAAAAGGAAAGGGGCAGGTAATGAAGATTATGGTTACCAAGTATGTGTATGTTATGGATAGGGAAATGGAGAAGAGAAAGAGAAGGAGAAGATAGGATAAGGGCTTTTGGTTGGGTTTAGGGTCCTTTTATAGATATGAAATCAATTGTGGCCTCTCCTTGATAGATTTCCTTTTGACTATAGTTTCTCTTTCATGGTACTCTTTTTTGGGTCATTGCTTCTCCTTTGGTACCAACGTCACGTCACATCCGAGTACCAACTGGGCTACACCCGTGCGGGTGTCATTGCTTCTCCCTGAAATGATGATGTGTGTTATGTATAAGGGCATTGTTAGTGCCTTTGTATTGTACAATTATTGTAAGTTTTTGTAATCTTGGTAGGCTTAGAAGCGAAGTGCCCTTGTATTGCATCCCTTTTTTTAAGGGCTCTATCAAATCTAGGCGCCCCAAAAAAGTGGCCTTTGATTGCATGACATGTGGCGAACTCTTGGATTGCAATATGCCTTTCTGTTTATTTACTTGAGGATATAATGATAATATAAAAACAAATTCCAAAATTTGAGATTATTTTAGTCTATTGACAAATAAATATTATCTTGATTATCATATTATTATAAAAAATAATTCTATAAAAATAATTAGTTATTAAAATTGATAATTTTGAATTTGAATATGATTCTGAAAAATTAATAAAAATTTTATATATTATAAATTTAAATAAAATTAATAAATATAATTTAAAAATATATCATTTATTATTTTATTTTAAAAATTAAAAAATTTATAATTAAAATCATAATATATCATGAAAATTTATAAATATATAAATTATATATTGAAATTAAATTGTTGCTATTAAAATTTAGATATATTTTATTTAAATTTGATCAATTAATTTATTTATCAAATTAAATTCTAAATAATTAAAAGGGTATAATTTGATAATATTTTTAAAATTAGGGATATCAAATTTGATAGCGAAAAACTCCAACGGCGTAGAAGCAACTCCTGGTCGCTATAATGGAACAAAGAGAAACCACCACTTTACATTTTCCCAACTACTTATATTTTTTAAACTGAACATATAAATTTAATTTATGAGATTTTAAAATATATATAATTTATTAAGTATATATATTTAAAATATATTATATTTTATAAATATATGATTTAATTTAATGTATTTATATGTTTAATAAGGGTATATAAAATATATATATTAAATTCATAAATATAAAAAAATAAAATATTATAAAATATGATATTTTAAATTTCAATATTTGAAATATATAATATTTTATTTTTTTAGCTCAAATCCGAACTTATCTTACCACTTGTCTTATTAGATTATAATATTATTAGTAATATATAACGTTTTATAATTATATATATATATATATATATATATATATATATTATTTTTAATTTTATAAATTAAGTAAAATATTTTATTATATACAATATTATATTTTAAAAGTATAATATATGTAACTTCTTGAATTTGATATGTTTTATCATTTCATCCTTCTAATTTAATATTTTTCATTTCAACGCCTCAATTTATTTATTTATATACTTTAAACACATGAACTTATCATAATTTTTTAATTTACTTTATAAATTTTAATTTTTACCATTTGAACATCTCAATTTTATTTATGTTATACATTTAAATTTTTATCTTAATTTTATTCATGATTTGCATTTAATTTTTTTAAAAAAAATTAAAAGTTAAAAATGATTAAATATGATGTATATATTATATATATTTTAAATAAAAAATAAATTATAAAAAATAAAAATGTTAAAATAAAATAAATTAAAATAAAAAAGATAAAATAAAATAATCTATTAAATTTAAAGAATTAGAGATATATTATACTTATTTTAACTTGCTGAAATTAAGGAAGAAATTGTATAGAGACAATGAAAGCACCAAATCATGCATAAATAGAGGGGCCAGATCACAGCACTAATACCTACTACTTCTAGCATGTGTTGCATGCATTCTCATCAACTTACACTCACAGCCACAATCATGCCTTTCCTTTTAACCATCAATGTCATGGCATCATATATACAAAATCTCTTTAATTTCATATATTTTTCATTTTCATCCCTTTTATTTCAATTTTCATGTTAATATATTAATTTATTTATCTACATGCTTTAGATATATAAATTTATTATTATTATTTATTTTATTTTATAAATTTTAATTTTATCATTTAAATATATTAATTTTATTTACTATGTATTTTTAATTTCTATAAAAAATAATAAATTTAAAGATTAAAAAGAATTAAATATGACATGTATATTATATACATCTTAAATAAAAATAAATAAATTAAGGTATTAAAATAAAATAATTTGAAATATAAGGATAAAATGAATATTTTTTAAAGTTGAAAATTTATAATATATAACAAAAAATATATATAAATTATTGAAAAAATAGAACTTAAAAAATATAAACAGTATTAGAATTTAAAATTTACCTTTGACTAAAGAAATTGATTTGTGCCAAACATTAGACTTTGACCTCACTCTCACTTTACCTTCCATAAAACCCCAATTAAGACATGTTTTTGAGGTGAAAAAAAAATTCAAATGCTAATAATTCTTTAGATATATAATTTATTACTTATAAACATTTTTATATGATCATACAAAAATAATTTTAAAAAATACATCTCAGAACTTAAAAAGGTTTAATGAAAATCCAAATAAAGGTTTAATATAATAAAAATATAACAAGCTGTTATTTATTAAAAAAATAATAACTTATATAAATGCTTTTAAGATGACCCATTATTTGTATAAAAAATATGTAATGTTTCTAATAATTCCTAGCTTGTGAGGATTTTAGTGGGATTACAAGTTTCCAAATAGACTTGGAGATGTCTAGTGTTAGCTGGCCGGTAGCCATCGTGCCTATTTTCAGAAGTCATTTTGATATTTACTTGTTTCTCCCACGTTCTTCCCATTGTGTATTTATGTTTCTAGATTACTAATTGAAATTTCGTATCCATATCACATCCTCATGATTATGACATAGATTTGATTTATATTTTATAGATAGAATAAGGGCGGAGTTAGAATTCTAATTTAATATAATTTATGGTGAATCTAACTTGAATAAAGAGTCTAATCAAAATTTTAGAATCAAATATAATATAATTATGATATATTTAATATAATGTTAAGTCACATATGAATCATTATGACATAATAAATAAATAATATTAACATTAACGAACAAGTAAATTGAAGTCTAATTCATCAATTCTCTTATCTGATTTCAGTTCTGATGGTCTATCTTGTTCTCAGCCCTAACATACATACATCTACCTCAACTTAAAACAAACCAAGATATCTCAACACCGAACATATATGCGTTAAAAGCCCTATGGAGGAAGACGACTGTTCCCTGTCCGTTCCGCTCCCCAAATTTAACGTACTATACATCTTTTAATCTTTTGTTTTCTGTCCTCTATAACCAAATAGTCTACTGGGTCTTTCTGCAACAGGGAAGAAACGATATACGTTTAACATTTGGCCTTGTGTTTTTAGTTCTTGAATTTGGATATCCGGATGCATACAGAGAAGTGGTGGTAAAGGATATATAGCACCGTTTGTTCTGGTGAAGAAAAAGATTTAGGAGAAGGCCATATGCCCATAATGGCAACTTTCAACGTTAGAATTGTTTGATGATCAAGCATTTGGTCCAATAATTTTCTCGACACTTATAATTACAAGAAATCCACAAGCAAAAGTGGGCTGATTACCATTTTATCAGGAGTTTATATCCAAAGAACGATTTCAATCAATGGGAAGAAAGTGCGATTTCACCATTCAGTTTGAAAACAATGAAGCATACCATGTTATTTAACTCGAGCAAACTTCTATTTTACTTCTTCCAACATACAACTTTAAGGACATGACATGAACGAGCCACCAACAATAGAAGACATGACAAAACCAGAATCACAGAACACACCATTGCAGAACTTTGAAACCACCACGAAGGCGCAGGACAAGGTGCAATGTAGATTCCTTTTGGATGTTGTAATCAGCAAGAGTCCTCCCATCCTCCAGCTGCTTCCCGGCAAAGATCAACCTCTGTTGGTCTGGTGGTATGCCTTCCTTGTCTTGGATTTTAGCTTTAACATTGTCAATTGTGTCTGAACTCTCCACCTCCAAGGTAATGGTCTTCCCTGTAAGAGTTTTGACAAAGATCTGCATGCCACCTCGAAGGCGGAGCACCAAGTGAAGGGTGGACTCCTTCTGGATGTTGTAGTCAGCAAGGGTGCGACCATCCTCAAGCTGCTTCCCAGCAAAAATCAACCTTTGCTGGTCTGGTGGGATCCCCTCCTTATCCTGAATTTTGGCCTTCACGTTGTCAATAGTATCAGAACTTTCAACTTCCAAAGTGATTGTCTTCCCAGTGAGGGTCTTCACAAAGATCTGCATACCACCACGAAGACGGAGAACCAAGTGCAGGGTTGATTCCTTCTGGATATTGTAGTCAGCAAGGGTGCGACCATCCTCTAGCTGCTTACCTGCGAAGATCAGTCTTTGCTGGTCTGGTGGGATGCCTTCTTTGTCTTGAATCTTGGTTTTGACATTGTCAATGGTGTCTGAGCTCTCAACCTCAAGGGTGATGGTCTTGCCAGTTAGTGTTTTCACAAACACTACAAAAATCAAATAAAATAGCGACGGAATTTTGCCGTCGCTATAAGTATATTTGCCGTCGCTATTTGTTATGGCGACGGAAATAGCGACGGCAAAATTTCATCGGTAAATCATTTGACGCTAAATGTATGACGACGAATTAGTGATGGATTTTATTCCGTCGCTAAATCCGTGGCTAATTCCGTAGCTATTTCCGTAAAAATTATTTTAATATAATTATTTTAATATTTTAATATTTTTTTAAAATATGACAAATTTGATATAATTATAATAAAATTTTTATATAAACTTATACTTTAATATAATGTTATTATATCAATTTTTAAAAAATAAGCATGAATAATAATGATCAAAATTATGAACAATTGCATTTTCATTTCTCAAAATAACATATCAAAGAATAAAAAATAAAAAACTGAAATCATTACTCAAAAACTGCATTACCGACAGAAATATGATTGGAATAAGAGAATCCAGTCATCTAGTGACAAGTTAGCCAATTCCACTACATACTTT
>CANYBF012743783.1:0-36836 GCA_948192965.1 Dalechampia spathulata | reverse complement strand
TTTGAGAATTGAACTGATGTAATTAATGACGACCAGAATTTAGTTTCATCCATTCAACCCTAAAAATATTTGTATCATATGTAACATATATTGCTTTATCATTATTACTTTGTTTATTTATTATGTTTGGAACAATTGATGTAAGTTGATGCTTAAATAATTAATGAAATCGATGTATAGTATTTGATTACCATTGATCCCAGTGAACGATACCTTCATATTGCAATTGCGACCCGTATTCTTGCGGTAGCGTAATTACTTTATTAAGGAATATAAATTTAAAACTTGTTGAATTAAGTGCATGTGAAGTTAAGCCTGTTTTTATGCGAACAAATATAATCTAATAACTAAGAAAAAAAAAGCTATTTCCTTTATTAATTGAATGATTGTCTTGGTATCAAAAGGCCTTGTAGACGAGAGATTCGTGGTTTTGATGTTTATAAAGAACCTACCCATAGGGTATAATTCTCACATTCTATGACTATCAAGACTCAAACCTTATATTTTTGATACCAATTCTATCATTTAAGTATGAGTTACACCAATCGAGTTACACCAGTACCATACTTGAATGATAGTCTGTTATAATGAAGAGGTTCGATTCTTGACCTAATTGAAACAATCGCAACCCAACAAAACAAAACACAAAGCCTGATTGACTAATGACACCCCCCAACTACTTCCTTTGCATAACCGGACAAACAACGTTGTCCTCTTGTGGTAGTCTCGATTTTAATCATCAGAGTATTTTTTATAGAATCATTTTTTTTATAATAATTTAATTATCAAAATTGAATATCAAATCATAAAAGTTGCATCAAAATGATTTTATACATTTTTAATACATCTTCGTATGAATAATTACTGGGTTTAAAATATAAATATATTTTGATTCATTATTTATTAATTAGAGTATTTACAAATTGTATTTTTAAATTTTTCGACAATAAAATCTTTTAATAAAGTATAAAAGAATCATTCAATTGAAAATGTTTAATTTTTATTTTATTTTTTCAATTATTTTAATTTTCTTAAATCAAACTGAATTTTTTTTTTAATTTTGTTAAATTTTTCAATTTAATTTTGTTAAAATTTTCAATTCAAATAATGAATTATAAGGGGTTGAGGGTATAGATTAGTGAGGCAACTGTGAAGGGAAAAGAAGAAATGGTGTAAACAATAAAAGAATATATTGTGGTTGTAAGAAGCTTGAGATGAAAAGGGTGTTGTTGAGAAACTCCGGCTAGAAAACATAGGATCAAGATGAAATCCGTTCGCTCATTTCGTTACGCTCCACTCGCTTTCTCCGTTCCGCTCTGACATCTGCCCCTTAATTAGTATATAAGCTATACCTAACAGGTCTTATGTTGGTATAGATGATTTTAATTAAAATAATACATAAGATCATATGATAATATTAATTAACTTGTATTAAAATGGGGTTTAAAGGAAGCAAATTGAGATGGCATTACTTCTTTAATGCATTAAGCTGCCCCACCATATTAATTACTACTAAAAATATTAGCTGTCAATGTGATTGTTTATAAACAATGAAGCTGTCCCCCTCCCCTTTCTTCCTCATCCTCAATCCTTTTTTACCCTTTTGTTCTTTTTTTTCCTTCATAGATAATTATAATAATAATCAACATAAGTCCTCCAATTTCAATTCATTAAAGCATTTAAATTATAGACAGTGGTTTGATTAAGGGAAATACTGAAATCATAATGAAAATGAATCTTAGTTGAACAATTGTCACTATTTACAGACCCAAATTTGCATGATCTTATTTCTTTTCATGAAAAAAGAAAACATAACTTAGACTATAAATCATAATAATTGCAGGGCTTTTGAAAGAATAAATTAGTTAGAACAAACAATAAAAACTAAGTATCATAATTATTGTACTTTGGAAAATCAAAGATTTCACTACTACTTCTTGTTGTTCTTCTTTTTTTTTTTTTCCAAAAAGAAAAGGAAAATAAGAAGATTTCCCTTGTTGTATGAGGGGTATTAATCATGTCATGTCCTTGTGGGTGTGGCAACTTGTTAGGAATGTGCCTCTATCTTTATTTATGATCCATCCAATATTATATATATATATATATATATATGGAATCATAAATTCAAATAAATTGAAATTAAAGTAAATCTTCATTAATTATAAAATATTAAACAGAAAAGGAAGCTAAAATTAAACTCAGTATTTATTAACTATAAAAAATAAATAATACTTATTCATTTTAATATAAAAAATTATATAAATAGCCAAATAATAAAAGATAATAGATTTAAGTTTATAAATAATAAAATTAAGTTAATTAAAAATATAAAAAATACTCATTTTTAAATTTTTTTGAGGGAGTGAGGGTAAAGCTTACTCAACCCTTGGCTCCGTCACTATATATGTATATGGAAGTTTTATTTTAAATTATTATTATAGAATTATTGAATGAATACTCCTATCTACTTCTAATATACTTATCTTCAGTGGAATCCATTAACCTATAATATATGGAAAAGAAGTATATAATAAAAATTATAGAAATAGCAAAATAATTACTCAATGATAAAATTAAATAGATTAATTATTATTTATAAATCTATTAATAATATTATAATATATATATATGAAATTTTATTAAATATTATGATTTTAGAGGAGAATGTCCCAATGGCTCCTATACTCCAACCCGATAGGATTGTGAAGGAGGTAAATCACGATAACCAGTCATCTCCTATATTGAATTCATATCTTGGTGCCCACAAGGAGGTAAATCGCCCGACAGGAATGTGAAACTCCATCAATAATATTGTGACATCTATCATTGTCAATAAATAGGGTAGTATAGGGGGGTGGTTAATATGAAGGCAGCCGACACTGGCCAACTGAATTAGAGAGAAGATTTTGATAGCCAAGTCAAAGGGAGAATGGTTCAATGTATTCACACAAGTCCATGATGATGCAAACCAATTATTATAGATTATGGCAATAGCTTAATTCCCAATTCAATTATTCAATTTAAGATTAATTTTACATATTAAAACATTACATTAAAATTAAAATAATTGTCATGTTGTTGTCATTTATATATAATGCAAAATCATATATTCAAATAATTCATACCAAACGTTTAATTATTTTTATTTATGTTTTATTTTTTAATTAATGAGTAGATATAAATAATATGATATTCAATTTTCATAGTACATTAAAAGATAAAAGAGGATAAAAGAAAATATAATTTTATCATTCTTTTATTTTTGTAAACTAAATTTTTTATCCAAAAAAATTATATTTAAAGTTGAATATAAATATCAAATTTTATATGTCTAAAATAAATATGAAAAATTAAATAGTAATAACTTAATGTATAAATACTAATAAATAATAATATTTTAAAATTTTAAAAACTAATTTTTAATTGATCTTATTTTATAATTTTAACATATAAAAAACTAATATTTATTTAATTTTATATCATAATATACAAAAAAACACGGTGAAGTTAAAAGAAATGTCAATTTTATCTTTCTACTAAATTTATTTTATTTAATAATTTTAATTTATATTTATAACTAAATTCAATTTAAGAATTTTATTATGTAATAGTTATAAAAATTTCTCACATTTTTAATATTTAATTTAGTTTTTTAAATGTATAATATAAAATTATTTTCAAAATTAAGTATAAATGCCAATTATTCTTATCATCTAATAATTTAATTTATTAAAATTACTTTTTATTATTTAATTTTTATAAAAATAAATTTTTATCTAAAAATTTTCTTAAGAATTAAATATAAATACTAATTAATTTTATTATCTAATAATACATTATTAATGTTTGATCTTTTTAAACTCATACTATAAAAGTCGAATGAAGTTTACTTAGAAAATATACTTTTAAGTGAGAAAAAGTATACTATGTGCTAATATGTATTTCTTTTGTTAAAAATATATTTTTATTAAAAAATAATAATATTAAAATAATAATATTTTGAATTATCTTTAAAATTTTTAAATTATTATAAATAAATAATAAATACAGAATTATTAATCAATTAAATTTAAATATATGATTATATAAGAATTCTATTCAAAATTAAATATAAATATTAATTATTTTTATTATATAATAATTTAATTTGTTAAAATTAATATTCATTATCTAATTTTTATAACAACTAATTTTGATTATCTAATTTTCAATAAAATTATTTTAATTCATAATTTATTTGAAATAATTTTAAAATTTTAAAATTAATATAAATGAATAATAAAAAATAAATGATATAAAATATTTCAATTGAAATTAAAACTATTAATCAATTAAATTTAAATATATAATTATATTACTTGAAATTTTATGATTTGTTGATTTTAAAATAGATAATAAAATTTTAAAAGATAAAAATTTATGGTATATTTAATAATATAATTTTGTAATAATTAAAATTATGTTTTATAATATAATTTACATAATATAAATAATAATAGAATTAAAATTATATGTTTTAATATAATTTTATTAAAATTAAAATGTTATATCACAATTTAACATTATATTTTTTACCTGAAAGCAGTAGTTACGAACCTGCCACCGCATCTTCAACGACAAGGCTTCAATGACGGCGGCTAAACCTAAAATTCCACCCACTTTTTTAGTTTGTCATGATATTAATAAAACTAGACTTACTAACTTATTAATTATTTAATTTATTATTTATATCATTTATAATACTATTTTTTAATTTTAATTAAATATTATTATTATATTATATATATAATTTAAAATTATATTATTATATTAGTTTTATAATAAAACTTTTATATTTTTATAATTTTATTATTATATATATTATTTAAAATAATATTTCAAAATTTTTATACAATGTGATATATTTTTATAAATTTAATAAATATATCATTTTTAAAAAAAAGTATAAATAATTATTTTCTTTATAAAATTTTATTATAAAACTTAATAATTATAAACTAAAACTATTAAGATTAGATGTAATATTATTATTTTACCTTTTATTTATCATAATATTTTAATTTGATATTTGAATTTGAATTTTTATATTTATAATTTTAAGTTTTTTATTTTATTTTTAAGAATCATAAAACTCAAAATCTTATATTGATAATTATATATATATATATATATATATATATATATATTTATGTAATTATAAAATATGTAAATGATATTTTTTTGAATCAATGAGTCTTATTAAAACAAGCAAAAGTTTAAAGTTCATAATATTAAAATATGTATTAATAAAAAAAATAAAAAGTTGGATAAATTAAATGAAAAAGTTTGATAGAGACTTAAAAAAAAAGGATTAAATAAAAAGTTTTAATTAATGGAGGGATAAATTGATAAGAAAAAATAAATTTAGGGATAAAATGAAATTTTATTTATGCATATTAAATATGCGCCTTAAAAAAATAAAAAATAAAAAATATTTTATATTAAATAATTTATTATATTAAAATAATAAATATAAAAATGGAGTTATAAAAATAAAAAATTATAATAAATTCAACGTTCAAAGATGTGTGTATATATTAATACATTCTATAAGTTCAAGCGTTGAAATAATGAACATGAGAGTTGAAATTCAGGGGTTGCATGCATCGAACTGCCCATTTCATTGGACCACTCAATCGATTCCCACGATTTTCGGTTCTTGATTGTATACATCCATCCAACATACGTGGAAGAAACTCATCATCACGATCTATGGCAAAAATCGTCAACCTTCTACCTCTTTTTCTGCTGTGCAAGTTCGTCCTAACTCTAGCCGCGCGCCAACTTGGCGTCGTTCCAGTTCCGGTGAGGAGAGAAGTGTACAGTAATGGAAAGATCTTTGATATAACCCACAGGGTGAATCCTAGCATGCCTTCATGGAACTCAAAGGACGGACTTGGTAGATTCATATGGCTTGTGAGTAGCATAAAGAATGGTTCTTTCGACAATTCTTCTGAAATGAAGCTATCGTCCCACACTGGTACTCATATTGACGCTCCGTCGCATTTCTACCAAGAGTACTACGATGCCGGCTTTGACATCGATACGCTTGATTTGGAAGTTCTTAATGGTAAAAAGAAGAGAGATGATCAAGTGTTTCCTTTTATGTGCTTGTGCTTTTGATCACTTCAGTGATATGTTCGTCTGTAATTTGACAGGTCCGGCGCTTGTTGTTGATGTTCCGAGGGACAGTAATATAACAGGCAAGTATGATTTGTTTTCTTTTCAGGATGATTAACTTGTTTTAATCTAATGATTTTTCTTCACAAAATCTACTTATGTTACAGCTGAAGTAATGAAGTCACTGAAAATTCCCAAAGGAGTCCGTCGAGTGCTTTTCAGAACATTAAATACTGACAGGTAATTGTCAACTACTCACCATTGCTTTTCTACTTGAAGATGAGGCTGGTTGGCACTGAAATTGCTCTTTCTGATATTTGCTGTTCTCCATGCTGGAAGAAGCTGAAATGCTGTAAATTAAATTTCCATTACATGTCAACTAATTCCAGGAGAACCTAGGCCAAATTCTCTGTCTGATGAGATGAAATGATGGTAATGTCTAGTCAATTATTTGTAAACTAACTTTCATATGCTTCCCAGGAAGCTAATGTTCAAAAAGGAATTTGACTCCAGCTATGTTGGATTCATGAGTGATGGAGCAAAATGGCTGGTGGAGAACACAGACATCAAACTTGTTGGTAATTAAGATCAAACATCTTGTACTTATAATGACTTCCAGGATATGTCTTTTATGTTTTCTTAGCTAAGATTTCCAGGTTTCCTTCTTGGTTCCTTGTTCATTATCCTGGAATGGGCCCATTTCATCAGGATACAGCTTCCTGATTGCCCATGTACTGGTCTAATTCTTCTGTTGTAAAAATTGCAGGACTGGATTACTTGTCTGTTGCTTCCTATGTAGAAACCGTTTCGACGCATCTTACATTCCTTAAAAGCAGGGTAATAAGACTTCTTATCGACCCATCTTTCTAGTACTGTTATATTGCACTTATTGATTCAATTCATGTGTAAAAACGTAAACAAGATCAATACAAGTGAAACTAACACCGGAACACTGTTTCAGAAAATCATCTTGGTGGAGGGATTAAAGCTGGACAACCTTGAACCAGGGCTATATAATGTCCACTGCTTGCCGCTCAGGTTGCAAGCTGCCGATGGATCACCTGCAAGATGCATTCTTATCACATGATATTATGCATTCCTATCAAATCTTATATATGAATTGCGGATGATATGCATCTCAAAATAAACATCAAAGTTGTATCATTTAATAAAACTCGAAAACTCATATTTTTATAAGTTTTAATAAAATAATTTTATATAATGGGTTATATTAATTAAGATTTTTTTTATTATTTACGATAATGAAGATTTATATTTGAATCTAATGATATACTCAAATAATTCATATATAATAATTTATAGCATAGATTTATTATGATAATAACATTTAATTATTTGGATTTATATTCCATTTATTGATAGATATAAATATAAAATAGTTAATAGTTAATATTTATATTGATATAAATATAAATATAAATATAAATATAAAATAGTTAGTAGTTACGAGCACACCTTCAATGACAAGGCTTTAATGGGGGCAGGTTTCATTTATTTTTATTTTAACACTTTAACTTTTATATTTATTATTTTAACATCTCAATTTATTTAAAATATAATATAGACACCATCAAATGCGCCTAATACATTTTTAACCCCTTAAAGTTGTCACAATATTCTATGTTGCATGAAATTCTACAAAAAATAAATATAATTTTTCATTTTATCTTATATTTATTATTTTCATTTGACACTTGAATTTAAATTTTTATAACAACAATTTTAATTTTTATAGTATAATGTAGTTTTAATTTTTATAATTTTTCATTTTGTTCAACACTTGACTTATTTTTTAAATATATATTTTTTTATATTTATATAATTATAAAATAAGTAAATTATATTTTTACCGTCAATAAATCTCATTAAAACAAGTGAATTTTTAAAATTTTTAGAATTCATAATATTAAAATATTTATTAATAAAGGAAATAAGAAGTTCAGTAAATAATTGAAAATTTTTTTTGATGAATATGTAGATCAATAAAAATTGATAAATATATAAGATTAAATAAAAAATTTTAATTAATTAAGGGATAAATTGATAAAGAAGAACAAGTTTAGAGATAAAATGAAAATTTATTTTTACATCTGATATATGCATCTTAAAAAGATGAAAAAATATTTAAAAATTTATATATATTTTATTTTAAATAATATGAGATGTGGAAATGATAAATATGAAAGTGGAGTTGTCAAAATAAAAAATTGTAATAATTTCAATGTTAAAAGGTGTCGATATATTATATTTTAAATAAGTTAAAGGTGTAAAAATGATAAACATAAAAGTTGAAGTATTAAGATGGTAAATGATGTGAAATTTATGGGTGATATGTTGTATTAATATATTTAACTTGTCTAGTAGTGCATGCAATCATTTGTCCCGCCTACCATTCTTGACCATTTCTATATCTGTACATGAAAGCATGAAAGCAGCCAATGGATGGGTTCATTATTCTATTGCACCGAATTCTCCACCTTACTGTACTACTCGATCGATTCCCACGATTCTCAGTGCTTGACAGTATACATCCATCCACCATACGTTGCAAGAATCTCATCATCACGATCTATGGCTAAAATGGTACAGTTTCTACCTCTTTTTCTGCTATGCAATTTCGTGCTAACTCTAGCCGCCCGCCCACTTGGTGTCGTTCCAGTTCCGGTGAGGAGAGAAGTGTACGGTAATGGAAATATCTTTGATATAACCCACAGGGTGAATCCTAGCATGCCTTCATGGAACTCAAAGGACGGACTTGGTAGATTCATATGGCTCGTTACCAGCATAAAGAATGGTTCCCTCTACAATTCTTCAGAAATGAAGCTATCGTCCCACACTGGTACTCATATTGACGCTCCGTCGCATTTCTACGAAGAGTACTACGATGCCGGCTTTGACATTGATACGCTTGATTTGGAGGTTCTTAATGGTAAACAAAAACAAGAAGTGTTTCCTTCTATGTGCTTATGCTTTTGATTACTTCAGTGACATGTTCGTCTGTAATTTGACAGGTCCGGCGCTTGTTGTTGATGTTCCGAGAGACAGTAATATAACAGGCAAGTACGATTTGTTTTCTTTTCAGGATGATTAACTTGTTTTAATCTAATGATGTTTCTTCACAAAATCTACTTAATGTTACAGCTGAAGTAATGAAGTCACTGAAAATTCCCAAAGGAGTCCGTCGAGTGCTTTTCAGAACATTAAATACTGACAGGTAATTGTCAACTACTCACCATATTGTTTTGCTACTTGAAGATGAGACTGATGGGCACTGAAATTGCTCTTTCTGATATTTACTGCTCTCCATGCTGGAAGAAAGCTGAAATGAAACTCTCTGTCTGATGAGATGAAATTGGTGGTAGTGTCTGGTCAATTATTAGTAAACTTTCATTTGGTTCGCAGGAAGCTAATGTTCAAAAAGGAATTTGACTCCAGCTATGTTGGATTCATGAGTGATGGAGCAAAATGGCTGGTGGAGAACACAGACATCAAACTTGTTGGTAATTAAGATCAAACATCCTGTATTTGTAATGACTTCTAGGATATATCTTTTATGTTTTCTTAGCCAAGGTTTCCAGGTTTCCTTCTTGGTTCCTCGTTCATTCTCCTGGAATGGTCCCTATTTCATCAGGATACAGCTTCCTGATTGCCCATGTACTGGTCTAATTCTTCTGTTGGAAAAATTGCAGGACTGGATTACTTGTCTGTTGCGTCCTACGTAGATGTCCTTCCAACGCATCTTATCTTCCTTAAAAGCAGGGTAATATAACTTCTTGTCGACCCACATTCCGAGTATTATATTGCATATAAAAACGCAAAACAAGACCAGTATAAGTGAAACTAACACTGGAAAACTGTCTCAGGAAATCATTTTGGTGGAGGGATTAAAACTGGACAACCTTGAACCAGGGCTATATAATGTCCATTGCTTGCCGCTCAGGTTGCTTGCTGCTGATGGGTCACCTGCAAGATGCATTCTTATGAAATGATATCTGGAGAAATTCTTACATCATCCAGATTAATCATGTATAATATAAGAATGTATATTAATTTTCATTAAATATGAAGCTCTTCGTATTATAATGAACATCAAACTTATATCACTTAATAAAATTCAAAAATATTTTTATGAATTTTGATGGGTTATATTAATTTTAAAAATCTTTTTATTATTTTAACAGAAATACCCGTGTTCATGAAATTCAAACTTGAATCTAAAAATTATAATATTTTATAAAATTACATTAAAATATGATATTTTTATAATTATTTTTACTAGGTTTGGAATTTCCCATAAAAATATGGGAGCCGCACAACAAAACACAGCACGCAGCTTTCAGACAAGAAAAAGAAAATGAGACAAAATCGTTTTCTTCCGGTACTCGCTCTTCTCTGTGCCTGTCTACTAGTCACCGTCTTTGCCTCTTTCTCACCTCACGATGCATACCCCGATGTGAGCGGCGGCGAGTGTATTTCACCTTCCGGAAGAGACGATCTTCTACAAGTCCCTAAGCCGAGTGGGAGAGGAAGAATAATAGACATTAGCCATAGGTATGAGAACGAGATGCCCTCCTGGGACTCTGAGGATGGAATGGGAGAGTTCCTCTGGTTAAAAAAGAGCATGAAGAATGGTTCCCTCGCTAACCACTCTGTCATGAAGATGTCCGTACATTCGGGCACCCATGTGGATGCTCCTGGCCATGTTTATGATCATTATTATGATGCTGGTTTTGACATGGATTCTCTTGATTTAGAGATCCTTAACGGTAATAAACGGCAATTTTCTGCTTATATTCTTCACTGTTTGTTGCTAATTTTGGATTTGATAAGAGTTGCTACAGAGTATTGAAACGGTTGATTACTTGCAAATTAATCCCATATATATTGGACTTGTTTTTAATGATTCTTTCCATGATTTTTGTTCTTCAAATAAAATGCTCAACAGGTCCAGCACTTTTGGTTGATGTTCCAAGGGACAATAACATAACTGGTAAGAGTTACTTCTTTTCAGTCTAATTCTATTGTTTGTAATTAGGTGACCATTTGATTGTTTCTGTCAAAATCAAGTGATTTAGTTCAATTTTTTGATCTTCGGTTTCATCATAGTTGGAAAACATATACATTGTTCTAACAGATTATGCTTGTCGTTGCAGCTGAAGTAATGAAATCCTTGAAAATTCCCAAAGGAGCAAGTCGAGTTCTTTTCAGAACTTTGAATACTGATAGGTAATTCTATCTTTTTTAATAATTAAACTCTACCTGGATTCAAATCTGTAGGCTCATTTTAGTACTCGGTATGATTAGAATTATACATATATATGTATATATATGTATTTAACATATCTGATATGTTTCAGGAAGCTTATGCTGAAGAAGGAGTTTGATTCGAGCTATGTTGGATTCGTCAGTGATGGGGCAAAATGGCTGGTAGAAAATACAGACATCAAACTTGTTGGTATGATCATCATCATATCCATAACATTCGTCATATCGAATGTTTATATTATCATTAAAAGACTCGATAGAAGAAA
This sequence comes from Dalechampia spathulata, assembly GCA_948192965.1. NCBI lineage: Eukaryota > Viridiplantae > Streptophyta > Magnoliopsida > Malpighiales > Euphorbiaceae > Dalechampia > Dalechampia spathulata. The sequence goes on along the minus strand of CANYBF012743783.1, from coordinate 25,125 downwards.
TCATGATGGTTCGAGGGATCAAAATCATATTTTATTTTTATAGTAAAATTATGATTTCAATATGTCACGCTGATAGAATGAAGCTGTTACATAACACAGGACTTGATTACTTGTCTGCTGCTGCCTATGCTGATTCCATTCCAACACATCATGTCTTCCTTAAAAGCAGGGTAAGAAAATCATCTTATGATCAATAGCTTTTGCGCTTCCGGTTTACCTGGGACCGATCGGATCGGAGTTTCAGGTTTTCGATTTAGCAGAGAGCTAATGGTAAAATGTTTGTAACAGGAAATCATTCTGGTGGAAGGATTAAAACTTGACAACATAGAAGCTGGAATATATAATGTCCATTGCTTGCCTCTAAGGTTGATTGGGGCTGAAGGATCACCTGCTAGATGCATTCTTACCAGATAAAAGATTGTCTTAGCCATGGAAAAGCTGTTTCATTGTTGAAATAAATCTATCAAATGAGTTCCTCTTACATGGTTTCTTGTCAGATTAGCTTAAGGGATATTCTTGTTTGATATGTAGCTGCTCTCATCGAGATATTTGAAAATCATAGAAGAACATATGATGATCCAGTTCAATTTTTATTTATTTTTTATTTTTAAAAAGTATTGTTTAAAAATTCAATTTATAAAAAATAGTAAAAATATATATTTTTTCAAAAAATTATAAAAAAAATCCAACAATTAATTCAAAATAATTTAATTAAATATTTTTTAATATATCTTTTAATCTTTGTTGATTACTTGCATCTTTCAATTAACATTAGTTTATAGGTTAATATTTCGATAATATTCCATCAAATTAATTAATATTTGTTAAAATATTATAATATTTTTATTTATTTTATTAATTAAGATAAAATTCAATAAACTATATGATTTGAGATTTAATATATGGAAGAAAATATTAAAGATATATAAAATCATTCTTATATTTTTATCTATTTTTTAATATTCAATATTTAATATGCTTTTTAATAAATTAGCAAACAAACCAAAGTAATATACCAAAAAAATAATAGAAGCAACATTATAATTATCTTCTAATATTAATTAATTGATAACGTAAATCTAATTATTCATAAATTATTTAAAATTTTACTATTATTATGATATTTGGTAAAACGTTACGAAAAGCCATTTGCTAAAAAGTGAATCCCATTCTTGATGAGCAAGTGATGTTGAATGTTCATGCAAAATGCAACAGAAGCAAAGCCAAAAATAATAAACAAACGTCTAATCATCTGTTATGACCGACCTGGCTTGGTTAAACTTGCATGTGACAGGTTACTTGCTGATGAACATTCACTTAATCAGGACTTTTTGATCCAACATTGTCAACTTCTGGGTCGTCGTGATTGTTCATTTGGACGAGTATAAATAGGAAACCATGGCCGTGGCATTTCCTCACTTGCATAAGTTGTATTAGAACCATGGCTAGATTTCCTGAAATAGTTGCTGTGTCATTGATGTTAATGGCAATGGTGATTGCTATAGCAGAGGCAACTCCACCTGGCATTGCTAACAACCCAAGTCATGCAAGATGTTTGATCAAAAAATATAAACATTGCTATAACTTGGAGCATGTCTGCCCAAAATTCTGCCCTGATAGTTGCACCGTTGAATGTGTTTCTTGTAAACCTGTTTGCGGTGATGGCTCTGCTCCTCCTCCTGAGGATAACCCAACTCCATCTCCATCTCCTTCTCCATATCCTCCTATCTCTCCGACGCCAACTCCACCTTCACCACCTACTCCTACCCCGCCATCACCATCGACGCCTTCAACCTCACCACCGACACCTACACCATCACCTCCTACTCACTCTCCACCATCTTCCCCTACTCCATCTCCGCCTTCAAGTCCTACACCGACTCCTACTCCACCATCTTCCCATACCCCGCCTCCGCCTTGGTCTCCTGCACCAACCCCACCGTCCCCATCAACACCTTCCACCTCTCCAAAGACAGCCAAGTGCAAGAACAAATACTACACTCAATGTTATAATACTGAACATGTCTGCCCCGGTTCTTGCCCTGGTGGATGCGAGGTTGATTGTGTTACATGCAAGCCTGTATGCAGTAAGTATCATTTTAGACATATGGGTTTGGTTTAATTACATATTGTGAACAACGAGACATAATGAGAAATTAATGAATCGTTAGGACTTGGTATGACTTCAGTTAATTCAACATCAGTCTGTCATATTGCTGCATTGATATTTGATCTTCTTATTTCTATATATTTACATTAACATCTACAGATACTAATACTTTCTATGTTTTGATTGGCAGAATGCGACAGACCTGGAGCAGTTTGCCAAGACCCTAGATTCATAGGCGGAGATGGGATTACCTTCTACTTCCATGGAAAAAAAGACCATGATTTTTGCCTTGTTTCTGAGCATAACTTCCACATCAATGCCCATTTCATTGGCAAGAGGAATGAGAAGATGACAAGAGACTTCACTTGGGTGCAATCCATTGCAATCCTCTTTGGAAATCACCAAATATACATCGGTGCACTCAAAACTTCAACATGGGATGACTCCGTCGACCGCCTTGCTCTCTCCTACGACGGCAAACCCTTGACTCTCATAGAAACTGAAGGCAGTAAGTGGCAATCCACGAATGCAGCAGGCGTATCCATCACTAGAACAAGCAACACCAATGGTGTCATAGTTGAAGTTGATGGGAACTTCAAGATCACAGCCAAGGTTGTTCCTATAACCGAGGAAGATTCAAGAATTCATAACTATGGCATCACAAAAGACGACTGCTTTGCTCATCTTGATCTTGGATTCAAGTTCCACTCTTTAAGTAATGAAGTAAATGGCGTGTTGGGCCAAACTTATCGACCCCATTATGCAACACAAGTAGATGTTAGTGCTAAAATGCCAGTAATAGGAGGCGACAGAGAGTTCCAAACTTCAGGCCTCTTCGCTGCAGATTGTGCAGTAGCTCGATTTGATGTTGGCTATGGCCTAAACAAGAAAGGCTATTCGCAGGGTTTTGAGCTACCAGGCTTGACTTGCGCAAGTGGGATAGATGGACAAGGAGTCGTTTGCAAGAGATGAACACACGCGCACACACACACACATATTTCTACAAGCATCAGCAAATAAATAATGAATATATGAATAAAGATTGTGAGGATCATGACATGAGAGAAAGAAACCTCTCTGGTTCTTCATATTGAATTTATATTGTATTGATTAATGATTTGTATGATTTCTTTGAAATAAGAATTCTCAAGTTCCTGAAGTCTAGCGTGTTCTGATCTACTATCATCTCTCAATCTGATGCTAATCAAGTTTTTACATGAATTTAATTTATCATGTAATACTATGATGATAAATTAGTTTAAGTTTGCGTTGCTCCTGAAATCTAACTTCTGCCATTCATCACCTATCTCCTTCTCATCCTCCTTTTCTATCCTTTCCCACTTCTATTCAGGGTGACTGTCATAATTTCATTATGATGAGAAGATGTATGACGATGATCTTTTCTTATGTTGATTTTTTATCGATGAAGTCCGGCAGTGCAACATGTTTTGCCATTGATTTACAGTAGTTCGACTCCATCCATGCATGCAGCGTCATCAGGGACGAACTCATGGATGGACTTCCTTCTTTACGGATTTTAGCGGGTTAGGATCAAATGCAGAAGCCCATTTGATTAGTAGGGCATTAAATCATTATTACATGCCAATTTATCCAGTTTAAACTTATTGGACTGGTCCAAAAATAATCAAGCAGATCTTAAATATCCAAATTTAAACAGGGATTATTTCAAATCAAATTTTGAGGGTATTCAGGAATGATTAATTGGTTTAGGATCCTAAAGACGATTCTAAAAGAAATAATAAAGATTATGTTAGCTGAAAAATGAATTAAGGTCATTATTATAGGACTTGTTCCCTGAGCCATAACAGAAGAATGCCAAGCTGTAAAGTTAACTTCACATGCAAATTTTTCTTTACGTGCATCTTCGCTAGCAGCCCTATAGTTCTGGCATCATCTTGCTACACCTTCACCTTTCCTCAAGCCATTAAGTTATAGGTATATGTATATTATATATGATAAGATTCTTATAATGATGCCACCCATTTGCTGAAAGTGGGTTTCCTTCTTTACGAGCAAGTGATGCTATCTTTTATTTGTTCATGATAGAAGCAACAGAAACTGATTAAAGTGATATGATTATGGAGTTAATTAAGTGATTACTTGCTAATGAATATTCACTTAATCTAGACTAGTTTAACATCTAAGCCATTGTTGGTGCTCACTTTTGACATCTATAAAATGGATTCGCGGCCTGTGACATTCCCAACCCAAGTTAAGAAGCACATAATTCAAAGCTTTCTCATCTCCACTATGGCTTCGTTTCCGAAATTTCTTCATTTGCTTCCCTTGATTTTTCTCCTGATGGTGAATGATATTCCGGAGGCAAAATCTTCACCTGAGATTGCTACCAACTCGAGCCATGCTCAGTTTATGATGAAGAAATTTAAGCATTGTTATAATTTGAAGCTTCCTTGCCCAACTTCCTGCCCTGATGCTTGCACTGTTGAGTGCGCTTCTTGCCGAAACATGTGCCTTGTTGGCTCTGGTTCTTCGCCGGTCTTGCTCGCCCGCTCACTCGCTGAATCTAACGGTAATAATAACATTGGCAACAATAATGGCAATAACAACGGCAACAACAACGGAGGAAGTAGCGGTGGTGATAATGGTAATAATAATAGCAAATAACAGCATAGGAAATAACAGTGGTAATAATAACGGTAACAACCAAGGTGACAATGTGAATAATGGTCATAGTGGAAACAACAACGGCAACAATAATGGTAACAACAAAGGCAGCAACAATGGGAACAATGGTACACCACCATACTCACCTCCTCCTTCACCAACTCCAAAACCTCCTTCTCCTACACCCTCTTCTCCGGTACTTCCATCCACATCAACTCCCACACCTTCTACACCCTCTTCACCATCAAACCCACCACCAGCACCTTCTACACCCTCTTCGCCATCAACACCACCCACAACACCACCTTCAACTCCTACGCCCTCTTGGCCTTCTCCATCAACTCCTTCCAGCTCACCAAAGACGGCCAGATGCAAAAACAATAAATATCCTGAATGCTACAACAGTGTCCATGTTTGCCCCAGTGCTTGCCCTGGTGGATGTGAAGTTGATTGTGTCACTTGCAAGCCTGTTTGCAGTAAGTTTCTCTGAACATAAAATTCTAATTGTATAGTTTCTATTTGTTATGACTCGGATGACATTTTCTATGTTATCTTTGACAGAGTGTGACAAACCTGGAGCAGTATGTCAAGACCCGCGATTCATTGGTGGAGATGGCATTACCTTTTACTTCCATGGTAAGAAAGACCACCATTTTTGCCTAGTTTCAGACACCAATCTCCATATCAATGCCCGTTTCATTGGCAAAAGGAATGAGAAGATGACGAGAGATTTCACTTGGGTCCAATCTATTGCAATTCTTGTGGGCAATCACCAAATCTACCTTGGTGCACTTAAGACCTCAACATGGGATGATTCTGTTGACCGTGTTACACTCTCCATTGATGGTGAACCTTTGACTCTCAAGCAAGAAGAAGGTAGCACGTGGGAATCCTCAACCGTGCCTGGCGTATCAGTCACCAGAACAAGCAACACCAACGGGATCACTGTTGAAGTTGAAGGGAACTTGAAGATCACAGCCAAGGTTGTGCCTATAACCGAAGAAGACTCAAGAATTCACAACTATGGTATTACAAAAGATGACTGCTTTGCCCATCTTGATCTGGGGTTCAAATTCTACTCTTTAAGCGATGAAGTGCATGGCGTGTTGGGGCAAACCTATAGACCAGGATACGTTAGTGGCATGAATATTGGTGCAAAGATGCCTGTAATGGGAGGCAAGAAAGAGTTCCAAACTTCCAGCCTCTTTGCTGCAGATTGCGCAGTAGCTCGATTCAATGGTGGTAATGAGGTAGAAGAAGGAGATTCATTTCAAGATTTTGAGTTGCCAGGCTTGAGCTGTACAAGTGGGATTGATGGAGAAGGAGTAGTATGCAAGAAATAAGCATGCATATCCATACATACATACATACATATATATACAATTGATATGTAAGAATAAAATTGCAATCCATGGGAGGTGAAGAAGAAAAAGAAAACCTCTAGTGCTGCAAATTGTTCATTTCGAATCATTTTTAATATATTTTTATTAAATTACACGATAATAAAAGCTAAAATATAGAATTATTAAACTTAAATTTTAAATATATTTATATTATTAAATTATAATATAATCCATAAATATTATTAATAATTAATTAGTTAAGTCAACGAAATCTAATAATGCCACCACCATAAAATTAAGGTTATATATATATAATAGAAAAATAACCCCACAAAACCCTCGAGTGGAGGTGGAAGGGAGAAGTAGGGGAAATGGACGGAGCGTCGAAATACCAACGTCTTCCGAGAATCAAAATCCGAGAACTGAAAGATGATTACTGCAAATTCGAACTCCGCGACACAGACGCTTCCATGGCAAACGCGTTGCGGCGCGTCATGATTGCTGAAGTTCCTACCATTGCTATCGACTTGGTCGAAATCGAAGTCAATTCTTCTGTCTTAAACGACGAGTTTATCGCTCACCGCCTCGGTCTCATTCCTCTCACAAGTGAACGTGCTATGAGCATGCGCTTCTCACGTGATTGTGATGCTTGTGATGGTGATGGTCAGTGCGAGTATTGCTCTGTTGAATTTCACCTCCGTGCTAGATGTATCACTGACCAAACCCTAGATGTTACTAGTAAGGATTTGTATTCTTCTGATCATACTGTTGTTACTGTTGATTTCTCCGATTCTGCTGCTTTTGACTCCTCTGAGCAAAGGTAATGCGACTAATTTTTGGGAATTTTTTTGTTACTGTTGTGATTTTTTCCTGTTTTTGCGGTACCATAGCTAGGGAATTCTTTGTCTATTTGTTACTGTTGGGGTTTTCGATTCCTTGTATTTTTGTTCTTGATGGTTTTGTTTTCTGTAGGATAAATGCATAATTCTTTCTATTGCTTGCTTTCATTATTAGGAATGTGATTTTTATTTTTGTAGGATGATTGGGAATTTAATATTTATTTGAAAGGATTTGATGCATGTTAGTAAGTGGGGAAATCTCTGTAATTGAGAATTTTGTGTTCTTGCTGGGTGATGTAGGAATTGTGATATTCAGGCTGATTTCGTTTGAGTTGTTTGTGTCCAGGGGAATTACTATTGTCAAGCTGCGGAGAGGGCAAGAATTGAGACTGAGAGCAATTGCTAGGAAAGGAATTGGTAAAGATCATGCGAAATGGTCACCTGCGGCAACAGTGACATTCATGTATGAACCTGACATTCATATTAATGAAGACATGATGGAAACTTTGTCGCTTGAGGAGAAACAAAGTTGGGTTGAAAGTAGTCCTACTAAAGTGTTTGATATCGATCCTAATACTCAACAGGTTTGTTTCAGTATATTTCTTATATTAATATTCACTATGGCAGTTTGAAGTGAAAACTCGGACCCTCTACATGTTACTGTTGAATTGGATAGGTAATCATCGCATAAATTTACGTAGTTTGAGAATGTTGGTGACATGTCAAGATATGAGAAACTCGAAAAGTACTTTGCATGGATGCTTCTCAGCTTGTGATGCATTCTGAACTGTGACCAGTGTTTTATTGGAGATATTTAGCATCATCATTGTTCAGAGCTCTTCATTATCATCGTGTCCGGCTTTTTCTTTGCTCCCTGCTAGGTGCCATTATGTGTTTTTTGGTCATATTGTACTTAACCTATTTTTGGAAATTATTTTCTAGGTTGTGGTTGTTGACCCTGAAGCATACACTTACGATGATGAAGTGATCAAGAAAGCCGAAGCTATGGGGAAATCAGGGCTTGTGGATATCCGTGCAAAGGAAGACAGTTTTATATTCACGGTTGAGTCAACTGGTGCAATTAAAGCTTCTCAGCTGGTACTCAATGCCATAGAAGTTCTAAAACAAAAATTGGATGCTGTTCGCCTCTCAGAAGATACTGTGGAAGCTGATGATCAGTTTGGTGAGCTGGGTGCCCACATGCGTGGAGGATGATCTCTGGCATGAAGTTATTGGTAGATCCTTGGTTGCCTGGAAGATTGTGATCATCTTCCGTTCACATTGGGGGATTTTCTTTTACCATCTTAATGCTAACTGCATCTTTTGATGCTAAATACATGTCTGCATCTGTATTAGACATGAACATTTTAGCTTCTGTACTAGGTATCAAGCTTATCAGTATGATTCAAGAGAGGGCCATGATCATGATGGAGGATCTTGGTGGTTTAGCCTTACATTTCTACCTATTACTTTTATGCTGTGCTGCTTGTTGGATGGGATTCCTCTTGCAATTTTACAACTATAACTTTAGAAGGTACACCGACCTGCTAAATTTATATGATATTTCATTCAATGAACCGAAAACTTTCATATGCCTGCGGCGGGGGAACATCTTGAACTTGCTTATCTGCTTGTTTGTCTATCAAGATTTGTCCGTCATTTATACCCTGTCCAGTTGAACACTGCGGTTCTCGGCTCTGGATTGTCCTCTTCCAGTTCGATTTCATTTCTTTTTTTTCATGGGCAAACGATCGCAAGTCAGGATGTATAATGACAGATGTGGCAACTGAGACAGAGTAAAACATATGAATGTAATGTGACATGTGTTTTAATTTTAAGCGATTAGAAGTTAATAAGATCATATAATTTCATTACTTATTGTGTCCATCTTTACATGCTTATGTACCATAAATGTTTGTTCAATGATAAATTGATGAATTCCGAATTGAACCATTAAAAACATGTGCTGGTTTCTTGGCTGGCTTTGGTTGACATGGTCACCAATGTTGGATCTAGCATTACAACGGGCTACCAGTGAATCACATCTTGGTTTCATTATTTCTGATATGACCTCATAAATGTGCAAGGAGAAGTGTAATTCTTGTGTTGCATGTACCGTCTATTTCGTGCACTAGCAGTTCACTATGTGACCAATAAGCGGAACCAGTCCCATGCTAACTCAATGAGTCACGAGTGACTCAATAATCTCATGTCGTTTTGTATTGTTTTTTCAGTACTGCAGACAGCTTCTATCCATATTTTATTAATATGATCTATATTAATTTTCTAACATTTCATATTAATTGGCAGATTGTCTAAATGTTACTCACAGCGACATTTCTGGAAAAGCCTTCTTCTTGTGCTGGTTAATGCCATTTAAAGAAGGGAAGTAGGGTAGGAACCTACCACCATCCACCATCACTTGTATATAAATTTAATCATGTCTAATAATATTATGGTAAAATGTTGTACTTACGTTAATTAATATTAATATTATAATAATTAATCATCATTATATATGAATTAATACAGATTAATGAAATTATGATATTTAATGAAAAACCAGATATATCTCAATGGATTTATAATTATATAAAAAAAAGAAAGTTAAAAATATTTGAGTAAATGTTAGACATGTTTAGTGGAAGTTTGATTTTAAAAAAGGATAATAAAGCATAAGAAGATAATGTAGAAGCCATTGGAGAGATTAGTTGAGTTGGGTTGAAGTGATTAGATTTGTTAAAGGGAAAGGTGAGGGAAGAGGGGTGAGTTGGTTGGGTTGGGCCACCCCCTAAACCTGCCACAAGATACCCAAAATCTTTGTCTGAGACAGCAGACATCCCTCCAATATATATCATTTTAAGCAACCAAAAAGCTTCAGAGATTTGAGACATTCATCAAATACTACTCTGTTTTGTCACCTGTGGCCTAAAAAGCCAACCTATACTCTGCCCTCTTCTCATTTAAACCTTCAGGACCACTTACCCATTACCCTCTAACCATGCTGTGGCCTCCTCCTCCTCCTATTTATTATTGTTATTATTATTATTCCTATTTATTATTGTTATTATTGTTATTGTGTGGTAAATGAGTTTGAGCTTTATATACATTTATAATGAATTAATTCATCAATTTGTTATATAACATGTTTTAAATTATATCATAATCAAATCGATTCATTTTTAAGGTGAAATTATATCGATCGTATTATCATGTCATGATATCCATTTTCAAAAATTTTAACGGGTTACATCCTAAAGTATATATAATTAGTTGTAGGAGGTGGGTATTTGGAATCAAATTAATACAAATAAGAAAAGACTTATGGTAGATTTTTAGACAAAAGAGAACATGAATAAACTAAAAAACAGGTCGAGCAATTTTGGAATTATATTTGTATTGATAAAATACATTCTTTTTTTTAGATATTCATTTCATAAGTACTTTAAAATTGATGTTCCGAGAAGCATAAATAACAACATGGTGAATGAATTTGGTTCAAAAAAAAAAACATGGTGAATGAATTGAGATGTTATATTTTATAAAAATAATGAGTCATATCTAAAGAATAAATAACAAAAAGGTGAAGATCACATCAATTTTCTATTCTCAGAGGTAGCATTTGAAAAGATGAAGCAGAAAATGCTTATGTTTATATAGAAAGGAAGAAGACGCATTCTTGAATTTTCTTAAGGAAAATGAACCAACTAAGAAGTTGGTGGGTATGCGCATGTTGAATCATTGTTGTTTTTCTTGCTAAACTAAATCTGAGTGAATAATATTAAGGTATATGATTAGATTGGTGTGTAGTGGGTTAAGTATCCGTGATTGCAGCAATCGTGGATGGTCTCTGATGATTGAGTAACTCATGTTTATCATGAAAATAACATATTCAAGCATGTTGTAAAGCTAAGTTCATGAGTAACACGTTAAGAGTTATATGAGAGAGTCCGTCCAGGGGAACCATTGGTTGCCAAAGAACGCAATGCCACAGAGATTCAGCAGCGCCATGTTCTTGATATAAAAACAAAGCTTTAGGCTGTGGTATATAGGGCAATGAGAAAAAGGTAAGACAGCAAGCCCCACTTTCTGTATATACTTCTTTCTTTCTTTCATTGTATCTGCTCTTTACAGCTGGGAGCAAGAATGAAGGGCAAGAATGAAGAGCAAGAATGAAGAGCAAGAACAAGAAGGTGAAATTTTATATTAGTTCTTGGTAGACTTTGTTCTGAAAAGGAATGGATTTGGTTTATAAGATATCAATGGAGAGAGGGTAAATAGATTCCTTTTGGAGAATGATTCATCATTCTCGAACAAAACATATAATTCTTCTTGCACTATGCTCTTCACATTCATATATAAAATACATTAAAATATTTTTATACATTCGATCTCAAAATCTCATGTTAATAATTCAACAGTAAATGATTAAAAAAAAAGTACACAAAGGAATTACTAAAATATAATAAGAAAAAGTCAGAATTTGATTATGGAAAATCACTGAATCACTCAACCTACAGATACACGAAACCTTTCATGTGAAAACAGTATTGATTTTGTCTGTTATTGATGAGTAGATCTCACGAACGAATCAGGTTTCCTGATTAGCAATTGAAAACCCATTTCCCCACGGCGTAGTACCATCTCCACATCCTAATCCTAAGCCTTTCCTGTGAGTGGAGAAAGAGAGACCTTACCATTTCGGTGTTTATTTATAATACATTGCTATTAATTAATTTCCATTTAAAATACATAAAATATAATAAAGTAGGAAGGATGAATTGGTTTGAAATAGCAATCTAATAATATAGTTGGGGTGGGTTAGAAATTTGTGGGTTGATTGGATGGAAGGAAAATGAAAGGAGAAGGGCAGTGTCACTCTCATTAAGCAAAAGGAAATGTATTTTTGGCACATGTAACAAGGTCAATACTTTGCCATTCAAAAAGGTGCCTTAAAGACCGAACTCCACATCCCCACTCCCTCACAACTTGTTCCTCTCCTCGCATGCAAACAAACCTAATTTCATTATTATGGTTCGAAGAAAAAAGAAAAAAGACATCAACCCGCTTTGTCAAAATGACTTTATTTCTCATGACTTGATCTGTTCTAATCTATCTAAAATCAAGAAACAATCCAAATAAGCTCCATGCAAAGCTTTAGCCTTTCGCAATACTCTTTAAATGGTATACATTCATTCCATAACGTCGAGCAAACAAAATGAAGGCAAAGAGAATGATGACGATGATGATAATGTGTATCAATGAATGAAAATTGGGTTTGAATTTCATTTTATATATGATATATGTTCTCTTGAATAGACTTTGACAAAGGACTAAGGACATGGCAAGGAAACATAATATATAAGAGGTAAATGGCCTTCTCATCCTTCTTTAATGGCCGCCTATCTTTAGTGACAGGATGCCGAGAAGTTCGGCAGGTTCAGGATTTTGACAGAGGAGTGAAAGAACAATTTGATCAAGGAGAGAACAAAATGAGCATGGTAAAGAGAGTGTGAGATATATATATTAAACCCATTGGTCAAGGGCTCTGCTCTTTTTCTTAAAAAGTGGTTTTTCTGATGAGGAAGATGTCATCGAAGAACCCAATACCCAAGAATCGTTCAAGCTGTCACTGCTAAAAACAGCATCAATCAACCCACTTTGACTGCTAGCCAGTGGCTCCAACTTCCTCTTGTTGCACTTGCTATATCCATGCCCGTTGCTTCTGCTCTTTGATAGCTCAGCAACTAGTTTATAACAATCTTTTACTTTCTCCTGTTACAACATTACCGCAGATCGCTAAATGGGCTTGTAGTAAAGGTCATATGATGATAATTATTATCAACAATACGAATATATGTATGGTGCAACATACCTTGCTAATCTTGAGAACCTCCAAAAGCTGGTTTTGATAGTCAACGGAAGTAAAGGGTTCAACTTGATCTATAACGTACACCATTGTGGCAGTAGCCAATACAGAAGGAAGATACTTGGCGGATCTTGAATCTATCAAAACCCAAAAACTAAAAAATTATAAAAACCCGTCAAAGAAAACGTAAACCCAACAATCAGAAGCCATGATTAGAGCATCATTACTGTTCCATGTTCTTTAAGCTTTGTTCTCGTCGGAAAAACATAAATCACGGTTGAAAAAGTTTACCAATGATCACGATGAGTAGGAGACATTCACATCTCCGCAAGAACTCCCAGTATAGATGATTACTGAATCCAAGTCTTCTAATGATATGATCAAGAAATGATATTGGAGTCACTGGATGCATCTTCCAATCAAGTGTAGATAACACTAAAAGTTCGGTTCTTTGAATGGTTTTCGCCTCAAAAACATACTTTGCGTCCTCCACCTATAACATATCAAGAGACCAATGTGAGTCGGTAAACCTTGAAAACAATAAATGACGGCAATAATATGAAGTAACAGATGAGAAATGCGAGCGAGACAGACATACTTGTAAGTCTAAAAGAAGAGGAACTTGAGTTTCTTCAACTTTTGCAGCTAAAGAAAGGCAAGCAACTGCTAGAAGTTGGATCGTCCATGGATTGTCTTTTTGATAGTAAAATGTAGAAAGAAATCTATCAAGGTAATTGATAGCCAAGATTGATGTAAGAGCTGAAAACCCATAATGAGCATTGACTTTAAACATCCATTCGACAGCTTCTTGACGAGCAAGAGAAAGACGGGAATGCATTTCCTCGTTCTTGACATTAAAGACATGAACTTTTTGCTCTTCTTCTTTGGTCAAGAGTGAGAGTAACTCCCCATCCTCCCAAAACAAATCTTGTTCAAGCAAGTTAGATACTGCAAAGAAAGAAGGGCGTCTTCTTGTTCCATTCTTCAAGTAGTAATTTTGACCATAGATTACAAATTTCTGACAAACCTCATCAAGTTCTTGGTGCTGATCTTCATCATCCCACTTCTCTTCTTCGCAGTAAAGAGTCATGTCTAGTAGAAAGAAAGAAGGGTTTCGTTCACAGTTCTGTTGGTGTTGTTGGATTGCCATCTTCTTCTTAGAAGAAGAGGATTCGGTCCACCGTTCATTATACAAAAGCAAAATCCATTTCCTGGTTTCTTGAGTTAATTGTTTCTCTCAGTCTGCTCTCTCTTTCTTCGTGCAAAGAAAGATATAGGCAAGGAGAAGACTCTGAAAACTGAAAGAAAGCAACGAGATATCAAGAAAGTGAAAGGAGAGTACTATTTTCTTGGCAGAGTGGATTTCACGCTCGTCCTCTTTCCTTCTTTACGTTCAATATAATATAATATATATATATATATATACACACGCATATATATTAGTGAAGTTGATTTACACACATAAAAACAGATTTATATTATGATCAAGGGTAGAGAAAGAAGTTTGAAAATGGAAGGGCACACAGATCAAGCCGGACCCTCGATGAAAGCAACTAGTTATACCGTCAAATATTAAAGCAAGTGAGAGGAGTCCACTAATGTTATCAAAAGACAGAGGCAGACAGACAGCAGAAGCAGATTAGTGCACTGGTTTAGTGGTTTTACTTAATGGGTTGTTGGGTTGGTTTACAACCAAATCACCCATTTACTTGTTGTCTTTTCAATTCTCCAGTAATAGAGAATTACGATATCAGTGGAAATAATTATGAAGCAATGACTGATGATAATGCCAAATACACAGGTCAACATCCTGCAGATTATACTGTAACATATCTCCATTATTTCTTCTGTTTTTCCTTTTCTTTTTGACTAGTACGATTTAATCCATTTAATTTCTGCAGATTAGAGTGCAAATATATTACAGCCTTTCTTTTTCTTTTTTTTACGTGCATGTGACTGGTTTTGTGCCTGCCAGATCTTCCCTTCACTCTTTCTCTGAACTTCTTTTGAGTTAATTGAGATTTATATATATATATAGCCTGAATCTGAAGTTTGCAAATCACAGCATTCCATGCCAAAGTTACTCATATGTACATGCTAATTTTTATTAGTATGTTATTGATAGTAATGAATAATAATTATGCATTAATTGATATAACAGTATCTATCCTAAGTTAAAATCTTAAATATTACTTAAAAATATAACTAGAAATCTCTTTTTTTGTGCATTAATCATCCAATATCCGAATATCAAATCATACATTTTGATCATTTGGATTTGAATATTAACCGTATCCTTTTTACGGATGAACCCTCTTAATGACACTTGCTACATTTACATTTTCAAGATTTTTTTTGAATGATATTGAACATGATGATTAAGGGTATCTTTGTTTAAGGGAATCATTAGCCGAAATAACAATGGCACGAGTTGAAACAGAGAAAGAAGGACAGGCGGCCATGAATAATGGTAGAAAATCATATCGAAGACTTTCCAGGAAGGTGCCTATATCACATGCAAACTTGTTGAAACTGTTCATAGGCATAAATAGCCAATTGACTCCACCTAACAAACTACCAAACCTTTCTTCTCTGCGTTAATCGACATAAGCCAATGTCCCAAACCCAAAAGGTAAAAGCATAACAACTCTTCATGCACTCATTTTCCGATCAAATACATTGAAAGAGCAAAAAAAATACTACATGGGATTTAATTATATTACTCTATGATCGAGATTTCGTTATGTTTTCGATCGAGAACTTGTGACGGATATTTTCATGGTTATGCCTGTGCAGAACTATACAACCTAAGAGAGAAGACAATCCTATTCTACATTGTTAGGTTGCATCCGGATCTTCCTTCCCACCAAAGGATACAATACTCTTGTCTAGTCTGCAATGACAAAACTGCTCCTGTGGCATAACAGCAAGGGCCTGTGTGTGTATATATATAAATGCTTATGTATAGATTGCATATACATATTTGTATAGATTCCATCCACATTATTATAAGACTTTCTTAATATTATATGATATATACTTTTAAATACACATAATGATAAGGTTTAAATGAATGTCTCCAGTCAAATTTTACCCGGTTCAAACTTAGTACATTTATTATTATATTGAACTTGGAACCAAGGTTTTTAAAAACTTTTTTATTTATTATGAGCTTAATCAAATTTTAGAAGATTAATAAATAAAATAAAATATTTATTATTTAATTTTAAAATTATAAAGTAATAATTAGATGATTGAGGAGTCGAGTTGGGTATTTAGGAAGATGATTGTCATCCACTACACCCACAACTTTTTCGTTTCCCCTTTGACCTCAGGCCTAAAGAAAGTTTCGTAATAGGGACCAGTTTGATGATCTTACCACCGCCTTTGACTCGGAGACAATAACCAGCCCACATGCCAAACATTACGGCTCTGTTTTACCCTCATATTTGAGGAAATGTTGAGTGCTTTCATTCATTAAAATTGGTAGTTGGATGATTTTGAAAGCACCCAATAGTTAGCAGTAGTATGCATGCACCCATTAACCAGACCAAGTGGTTCTCTGGTTAGCATATATCATCAATGCAAAATCAGCAATGATTACTCCTAAACTCCACAGAGGAACCACTCCACCAGAGAACATCAAAAGTTCCCAACTTTTGCTTTCTTTTCAATAGCTTTTCTTCTTTTTCTACACATGTCAACCTTCCAGCTAATGTCAAGCAAACCTGTCAAACTTGCAAGCAAAAAGAATAATGCCATGAATCGAACATTTTATGAAATTTATATGAATACGAATTTCAGGGTTTTGCCGAATTGAAGCACTTGAAAGATGTTGGTAATATTCAATCATTCCCGAATAACTTATGATAACAAACATTATAATTAGCATAGATTTGCATATAAAACAGAGAGGCCGAAGCTGGCAGGCTTTTTCTTCCCTCAGGAAAATTTAACTCGAGGAGATAAAAAGAACAGCGCCAAGTAGTATACGACAAGTTTCTGAAATCTAGCAAGGCTGTCTCTAAATCATATGAAATATGACATTTCAGGCATTATCATCATGACCCATCAATGATGTAATTAACATTTTACCAATAGGTGCCTTTCTTTTTCTCTGCAAATGAAAGCAGATTAAAAGCATGTACTTGTCTATTTATGACAATGTGAGCAAATATGACATGCATTATATTGGTTGCGAATGCATTGCCTCTGAGCAGAATAAGAAATTACCACCAATTATTTGAAATTACAGTGCAATGAAGCAAAACGACAGGCGATTCTTTCATTTCTATCCTCCAAAAAGATGAAGCTGCGAAAGAGGGTGGGAAGCGGGAAGGTTGAAGATTTTTCAGGGACCAAAAGAATAGGACTTGGAATATACAAGTCTCTTTCATAGACAGCAGAATCTAAGGAGACTAGCTTTTCAGAAACAATACGACAATGGAAGATGAACAGAAACAGGATTGTACAATATTAATCTAACATATACAAATTTTCAATGAAAATAATCAAACAGATCCAACAATTATTTATGCGTTCAGCCTACTTTAGGACTTAGGTCCATAAAAACAGAAACAAATGTTTACATTTTTAACAGAAACACAAGACTGAACCTCCACGCCATGTGCGAGTATAACTTGCAAGCCAATTTTATGTACAGAAACATTCTTCCATAAAGACATCAATATTCCCGTATCTTTATTCGCTTTCGTAGTCTTCATCATCTCCAAAAGTGAAAACAGATGCATCGGCAGCCATTGCTTTGAACTCACTTTCAGAGTTATTAACCGCAACCCCGGTGGCAGTCCCACCAGATGCATTACTTTCTGGCTTAGTAGAAGTATGAATCTGTTTTGAGCCCGTGTTCCCAAGAGAGAATTGCTCGGTTGCATGTGTTAAATTTGCAACTTGATTTGGTGCAGTATTAGTTTTTGGACCAGAGGTGGTTGTAACAGTAGTTCCTCCCCCTGTCGAGGCAGCTTGAGATTGCCTGATTTTCGAAGACACAGATTCCTCTGCCTCACTGTCAGAGAACACATCATCCTTATCATTATTTCCCTGGCCTTTGTTTTGGCTTGAAGCATCTGCAGCTGTAGCTGCTCCAGCATGAACTGGAGCAGTAGCGTCACTCGAACCTTCATTCGACTTGTTAGCAGCAGTTTCACTGTTTCGTCCTGTTGATGGAGTGCCATTATAATCTATAAGCACAACCTCAACTTGGAATCCCGGAGAAGGCAGTTTCCTCTGCATGACATCCAACCAGATTGTTATTGCAACTTGAATTCATACACAGGATCAAGCAATTGAGAACAGTAACATTTATCTAGGTACTGGCCCTTATGCTGTATATAGAGAATTCCGTCAATGTCAAGAAAACTATAACATGATCAAGCATATTTTATGGTGATTACCTTGTCGAAACCATCCATATCACTGGTATTCAAAATCTTTCTATTCTCTATCATTGTGGTGTTTAACCAACTGAAATGATGAAAAAAGGAAATGGGTAATAATCGTTATCAACTGTCAAAAAATGACTGCTGAGGAAATAGACACTAACAAGTAAAAATCTCCTTGGCGATCATGAAAATGGACTTTGAAGTCCCCAGCCACCTCTGCCAGACCAGGTTCCCCTGGCAAAGCAAAAACCATGACACCTTTCTTTGGCGCACTAAACCAGTAGTCTTCTGGCTGCAGCAAGCAACAAAAAATTTCAATACCTCATTTAGGTAAAACCCATGGAATGGAAATTCAAAGTCAAAGCTTTCTACCAAGCATGAAGAAGACCTACCGACAAATCCTTGGTTCTTGGATGCTTTTTAGTGGAAAAAAGAACACCTGTCACAAGAATATCAGAGCTTCATGGACAAAGATGCCGAAATTGAAAAGTTAATTCAGCCACAATATTGTAAACTTCAGGCTTTAATTTATACTATTGTTCTACAATTTTCTCCATTCATTGTTCTCATGGAATACTTCTAGTTATCTGTATAATAATACCATAACGGAGGCTGTATTACTTCTAGTAATCTTTATTGAAGCAGTCATCAATAATGAAGTGGAAAAAAGGGTTCTTCTTCTGCCCTATGGAATATAATTTTATATAGAATTTGGGGTGATAAATAAAGACATTACTGCACTGTCTCTTCAGTTGGTCCGGATCTCATCATCTATGGAGCAATTGTCTATACAACAACTCACTAACAAAAGAATTGAAGAGAAATGAAAAGAAGAAACATATAACATAGATTCTATTAAGAAATTAATTCAAAAGAAAAGAAGAAAAACAGAACATATAGCCATGATACCATTATGATCAGAGACAGTGATAGAGGGCCTGATCCAATATGGACACCGATGAAGCCGAAATCCTCTAAGCAAGCACCTGCATAAAATAGGATGTTATCAACCCTGGAAAAGATCAAATGAGAAAAGAACAAAAGAAAAGAGCTTATATTAAACACTAAGCCAGAAGCATGCCTACGCCCTGGTTGGTTTTCTCCATTGAAGTATGTTAAAACACGTTCAAAGTATTTTACATATCTCTGGAAAAATGACAAAAAAAAGAAAAAAGAACAATCAGATACAATGTAGAGAAGCTCAGCCAAGATGCGAAATATCCATCATTTGTATTTTCATTAAGTCGGATAACAATTGACTCACAATTTGACTTGGTAGAACAAGCCCTTTACCATCAAAACACCTTTTCTGGTTGTAGTAATCAATCGACTCTTCAGCAGTAGGAAAGAACTGGAGAGGTAGAAAATTAGTAAAACAGACTGCAAAAAATACAAAGTGATACCACATGGATATTCCAACAATCTACTCTTCATTCAGATGTAGATTTACCTTTAAGTATAAAAGGAGGCTGGAAATCATCAACCCTGTCCTTGCCATTCCAGCCTTACAATGCACCACGACGACATTCTCAATATCCTGCTTCAACCATGAGTAAGCACTTTGGCAAAATGATATTATCAGTTGAATTGGAGGGCAGTTGTGATCATCAAATGGAAAACTAGCCAATTTCCCTTCAAATAATGATGCATCATACAGCCTCTCAGAACAAAGATTGTATACTTTGTACTTTCCCTGCACAACGAGGGGCCCATCAAAAGAAAAATAAAGTTGATCAACAAAAGCACACACAATATTCGACCATATAAAAACTAAAAACAACTTGACTAATTGGTTCAAGAGTTCAGGCTCACTTCACATAAAAAACCATCTTTACATACGAACTCTTTCAGGTGCATAGAATAAAAATAATAACCTATATTTGATGCATACTAAGCTAAATTAGCAAATGGTAACAGCAACATTCAGTATGAAAAGTACATCATTATCCTCCACATGAAGCCATATAAAAGAAAGCACTCGATAAATTTAGACAAAATACACACAAACATAACCATGTTAGCATGTATTTGAATAAAGTTCAAAGTTTCAATTCATATCCAATGCTGAATCATCAAATCAAATAGAAATAGAACAATGAAAGTTAAAAGCACAGAGTAAACAAATGGGTAAACCTTGTGATGAGTTTCAAAAAACTTGATCACTTCTTCCATGTGGTTTCGATAGAATCCCTGCACCAAAAAGGTTGATAAGTAACTAATGATGCTACAGTTGATTAGTAAAGACACAGTCATACAGCATATTAACCTGCTTACCTCAACATATCCAAAAAACCCAGAGCTCATATCACCAGCAGGAAACCCCATCGCAATTATATTCTCAGTGATATATGTCATGTCCAAATCAAATCCTCCTTCCTGAAAGAAGTAGCAACCATCAATTAAAAAACAGTAGCTCGCAGCATTTCAAAAGAAAATTACAATAAAGTGGAGAAAAAATTACCAACTAGTATATATTGATCGACTATCTTTACTTTTGTAATACTTTAATCCCGGCATTCTCATTCCAAACTAGAACTTTTATAATGTAATAAACTTGGTTTCTTAAATTCTTTCTTATTTAGATATACATGGACTTTGCAAAACTCATTCCCTGAACAGAATTGATTGACCATAACTATCATGTCTCTTAGCCTCTCCTTAGATGAGTGCTTATTGAAAAAAGTGCACAATAACAAGAGGATAGCTGCTTCCTCAACATTCTGCAGCTACTAGAAAAGTCCTATGGTGGTACTTAACTAAAAAATGAAAAATAATTTGAACATTGAAATGGAGGAATAACCATGTTAAGAAAACTATCAATAATAAGAACAGTCATGGAGAGGCAAGGAACATTAAATAAGCCATGAAAAATATTTTTCTCGTTAATTAATATTCACATCAGTGATAACCTCACCTGGTATCTTCGTTTATTTTGAGAGACAGCATGCCGAGCCTTAACTTGTACCGCTTTCACTGCATTTTTAGATGTATCAACCAGACCCTTAGTTATCGTCCCAATAAAACCAGGTTGTGAAGTTGGCGAAGTTCCTTCAGGATTATCCTCAGCTGGAGAGGGTTTAGGGGACATGCGCAATCCCAATCCACTAGTAAAACGAGCAAAAGTTGATTTTCCAGTACTTCCAGTTGGTGAGTCATCTTGTGAGGAAGCTGATGGCTGGGGAATTTTCAAACTTTTAGCCCAAGTTGCAATGCCAGCTGCAGATAGCTTTGAAGGTGTATCACGGGGAGAACCCTCTGATCCGGGGGCTGTATTAGCTGGAGGTTGTACATCAGTAGCTTTAACTGATGGAGTTGATGAATCAACGCATCCAGATTCCATTCTAAGACTTCGATTTCTGGAGTTTTAAAGAGATATATCAGTGAAATATTCAAGATACCATCAGAAGTAGCCAAGTACGTGACCTGAGAAATACAAATGCAAACTCAAATCCCCAATCAGCTCAAAGTATATTGTTTGCAAAGATCAATTCAATAAAATTCGTGCAAAATCAGGCAACCTCCAGCATGATTTCATTTCCTAAAAATGCTTTTTTCAGTTGAAAAAGAATTGAATTCTAGCATCTATGATGTATCAAAATCTGAAATCGACCAAATATAATAAAATTGAATTCTACCAATATTTTAGACTTTCCAAACACCATGAAGAAGCATTCACAAACTTGGGCAGAAACATACAGTAACAATATAATTACAGATAAAGTCCCAATGCACACAGTGAATACAAATGTCGCACAACAATAATACGATGGAACACCACTAATGAGCTCTTCAACACTTTGATTCCTACTATGTAGTTTTATCTTCTTTTTCTCCGTGAAGCTTCGAGCTTCTCATGTTGTCTTACAAAGCAATGCT
Organism: Dalechampia spathulata; assembly: GCA_948192965.1. Taxonomy (NCBI): domain Eukaryota; kingdom Viridiplantae; phylum Streptophyta; class Magnoliopsida; order Malpighiales; family Euphorbiaceae; genus Dalechampia; species Dalechampia spathulata. Next base: position 3,040 of record CANYBF012743783.1, on the reverse strand, counting down.
AATCATTTTAACTCGGTGCAGGGGACCTCTGAAAAGCAGTATTTTTATTTTCATTTCTTTCTGGAACAAGCATTAATTGATATATACAAGTTAAGATACAGTAAAACGTAATAATCACAGAACAAAAACAGAAAACAACACACATTGCAATGCAACAGCTAATCTATCCGGAATTGAAATAAAGACATGATTTAAGCTACTTCCAAGCTATTTACAATTCAAGATATGACTTTACTTGCTGTAAAGTAGAGAAATAAAATTTCAATTTAATCTACAAACAACATTCAACACGCTCCTAAGAGAGAGCAAAAAAAAAAAAGAGCACACAACAATCAAACTTCGCATTTGTGAATAAAGAGCAATAAGGTTGAGATGAATGGGAATGGATCGTGGTACCGTAGTAAGAGTAGAAGAGGAGCATACGCCAAATGTTCAGCGAGAAAAGGAAGTTAGGGTTCGTAAGAGGAAGAGCAAAATGTGGAGATCGCGGGATAGAATAAAGAAAGGAAACTTTGGAGTTAGCGTGATGTCACGCGTGTGGGTCTGGTCAACAGATCAATGGACGGGTTAGTAATCCCGATGGACGGACGGACGGACGGATGGTCGTCGATTTTTAATTATTATTCTCAATTTTTAAAATGAATTATAATAGAATAATAAGTTACGTAATTAATAATAATATATAATGTATTAAATAATAATAATAATAAATGTGCTTTTTATTTTTTCACAAATTAATTTAATTTGGGAATTTATGAGATTATAATTTTAATCTCATAATGGGCTTTTTATAGGTGAATTTACAATTTTTATTAATAATGGGCTTTTGGGCCCGGGCTTGGCCGGATCTTCATAACTTTGCAGGCTCATTTGAAGTCAGGCTTCAAACCAGTTCTGAGCCGGGTCTTCATTACCATCACATTTTCTCTCTCCAAAGCCATTCGAAAATCACTGAATAGAGACATGCTTGTATAGCTGAAAGAGCCATCTGCACATGGCTGCAATTGCCACTCACTGAGACCCACTAGCACTTACGACTGTTACTGAAACTTAACTCATGCAACATTCTGCGTGAAGGTAAGGATAAACAAAAATATCTAGCTCTCTCTATAATTGGAGTAGCAGGGATTGAATATGTATGGTATGAGTATCATGTAACGTGACAGATCCTTTAAAAAGATCTTGTGAAGACAAGCTATGCGATTCCCGTGAAGATCCAAAAGTGCTTTCCAAATATTTGCATGTGAAGTACGCAAAAAAGAAACAAAACAATAAAGCATTGGTGGGGTGTTCTCTGTGTATTGAGCTCTGCAAGTGCATTGCCCCGTTTGAGCAAATTTCTTCTTTTGGTGAAAACTAGACGTTTCTCGGTTCAGAAGGATCGTACATACAAGAGTGGTGCAGTTTTTCTTCAACAAACGGGCAGCATCGAGCCCTGGTCGTGAAGGATGCTATGCCATTAAACTAACTAGTCATAGGAGACTGGTGCAAGTCTTTAATATTACAGAACTGAACCTTTTACTTTTGGCTGCTTCCAGGTGGGCCATGAAGACTGCTTACAAACCGACGGCATACAATACACGGAGTGAGTTGCCTTTGGTCCCCTTATCAGCTTGTTAAAGGTATCAATAATAAAAAAAATTGGTTCAAAAAACAAAAAAAAGGTATCAATAATTCAGAATGTGATTATGCGATAAAGTAGTCTTTCTTGTTCTTTTGTTGGTGACAGCAATCGGTTTCCAGCGTCTTATGTCCAAGTGGGCTCTTTTGAAACATCAAAAATGGAAAAGAAGATCTCTGATTATGTTCTGCAAGAGCTGTTCATCTATTCAATTTCGCTGAGAATTCAAATCCAGCATTTTCTTCTGTTAACCTTTTCTTAATTAACTAGAAAATGTGTTACAATCCTGACAAAAGCTCACCAACAGGCCAATGCTCATTATAGCATGTTCTAATATTTTATATTGATGCATCAACTTGCCTACTAGCTAGGGCATCATTATATAGTGAAGTACTATGAAGTGAATCACTGTCTTTTTGTGGATGTTACATCTTTCATTGAAAATGAAAGCTTAACAATCTCACCCACAATAATAAACGATTCTTTCTATGCTGGGTATCAGTCTGTCGACTGTAATGCTCGTGAGTATTGACTTGTCTTCTCTCTATAAATGTTTCCTTTCATCTTGTTTTAGCAAGAGCCAAGCTTCTCGGATTAGAGAAGGCTAAGATGAGAGCAATGGGTAGTAGTTCTTGCTGTTCTTGGCTTATTGTTTTCATGATAATGTCTTATTCTTGTTTCATTTTTGAGGTTGTTTGTGATGATAATGCGGTTATGACTGAAAGAGAAACGTTGGAGATAATCATTGGTGGAGGAGGTGGTCCTCCTGCACCGCCTCCTGAAGAAGGAAATGGCTCTCCTCCAACGGAATGTCCCCCACCTATACCACCTCCTCCTGTATGTCCCCCACCTCCACCTCCACTTCGACCTCCGAAGACGAAGCCGAAGCCGAAGCCGAAGCCAAAGCCGAAGCCGAAGCCGAAGCCGAAGCCGAAGCCGAATCAATCACAGCTCCCTCCAAATATTATACGAGATTACCACACAATTCAGGAATTCAAGAAGCTAATTTTTTACGATCCCCTGCATATAACGAATTCATGGAAAGAAGGCGTCTTCAATGTTTGCCGTAGTTATAAGGGCTTTGTCTGCGAGACAAGGCCTGACAAGGGAGTTATTGCTGTAGCGGCGGCAGATTTCAACGGCTACGGCTTCGCTGGCAAGCAAGACCTTCCGATTAGTAATTTTATTGATAAATTGACGGACTTGGCAATCTTCCATGTAAACTCCAACAATTTCAGTGGTAATGTGCCGCAAGGAATATCAATCAACAATATCAAGTTCTTATACGAGCTTGACCTGAGCAACAACAAGTACACAGGTAGCTTCCCCACTTCAGTTCTTGCAGCCAAGAACTTAACATTCTTAGACATCAGATTCAACCAATATTATGGTCCAGTTCCAGCCTCAGTCTTCAAGCTT
>CANYBF012743280.1:0-17176 GCA_948192965.1 Dalechampia spathulata | reverse complement strand
CTATTATATAATGAGAATTAGTGATAGTAATGGAAAGTTCATGATAATTACTCTAGTTAAAGGATTATTAAATCTACTTCTTGAGAATGTTTAAGTTATGACATATGATTTCTATTGTTTCATATTTACATCTGTAAAATGAGAGTTTTATGGAGAATACTATAAAAGTACATTATATGGGCATGAGAGTGTTGTATGATACTAATGAAGATGTCATTTATTTATTAGTTTGTCTTAAGCATTATTCATATTTGACTTGATTAATTATATATTTACGAATCAAATTTTATCTTTATTTACCATCATCTATTTGAATTGTGACATGACAAGAGATATTAGAAATTACAAAGTTTTATAAATGGACATGAAATAACACCAGTGTTCCCTGAGTTCGATACCCTTCTCACTTTATACTAAGTCCATAGAGACTAAGGGATTTAATTCTGTCTACAATCGTAATTTTATTATTAACCCCTAAAATCCCTGCTTCAAATAGTTGCAGTCTATCATGAAGACCAAAGGGATAGGTTTGATCTTGACTTTGATGAGTTCTTAATCAAGGCTATTAAGGGGTTGCCTACTCAATTCAAGCTCTCGGATGTTCCTAAGTATAGTGGGGTCAGGGATTCAAAGAATCATCTCAAGACCTACACCATGATTATGAGTACTATAGACCTATCAGATGAGAAGATAAAATGACTCTTCTTTATCTCACTAGAGGGACCAACGTTGGCTTAGTATCACAGTCTCAACAAGGCAACCATGGTTAAGTGGAAGCCTCTTTGCACTACTTTTTGCAAGCAATATGAGTTCAAATCCTATTTTGATGTCACTCTACTAGATCTAGAAATGGTGAAGTAGAAGGCTAATAAGTCTTTCATGGACTACTTTAGTTGGTGTATGGATAAGGCTACACTGGTCAAATAAAATCCATCTGAGTCAGATATGATCAACAAGCTTATTATAGGGTCACTGCCATTGTACCAAGACAAGCTAAAATATCAAAATTTTCATACCTTTGAGGATATCTACTTTGTTGACCAATAGATTGAGCAAATTAAGGGGCTCCAAAAGAAAGAGTCTACCTGCCTCAAATCTAATATGACCACATACCCCCAAATATAGCATAAATCCTACTACATTAATGCCTTACAATCACCAAATCCTATACTCCAAAACACTACATAGTTCCAGAGGTACTCAAATCTTGGGATGCCACTTTCCAGGGTCTTTAAGCATCTCCTTAAACCTAAACTCATTAAATCGCTTAAGCCAAATTTCTAAACACCACCCCCAACCTTAGTAGACAGTAAAACCCACTATCATTACCACTAGCATCACGCCTACAACATTGATGATTGCCACACTCTTAGGTGGGTTATTTAGGACCTAATTGATTTAGGTGAGCTTGAAGACTATCATTAAGGAATATGATGACTCTAAATGGGAGGTTACTGGCACCTTCAATGCCATTATTACTGTCGGGCTAATCAAATCAGTAGTGGATATCATAGTTCTTGATATCCTAGTGTCATTTGCTCTATTATTAGGTCAGCCATGGTTCCATCAGGTGTATCATATACCTTGCATTAGAAGATCAAGTTTCCAAATGATGAGGGTGTAGTTACTATTATTGCTAATGATGAGGTTACCTTAGCCTGTATTAAAGAAGATGTGCCTCTCATGACTTGTTTTCAGATCACTGCTATTGGAGAACCTGAGTCATACTCGTACTAACTAAGTCCTACCGTGGAGAAGATGTTACGTAACATAAACTTTATACCTAGCAAGGGTCTGGGCCGATACCAATAGGGTCTAATAGAGTTCAACATCCCTACTACATTAGGTTTGATTCCTATACTTTAGACAAGTCTGAAGATTGCAAGACAGTTGCCTTTGTCTAAGGAGAGACATAGTATGACCATACTCCTAAGTTATCTAGCTTGAATGACTTCTTTGATCAACAGTTTGTCATCTTTAATGATGTCTATGATTTATCAGCCTTGATAATGTCTAAGAAGTTCACTGACGCTATTTCCACCATTAGCCTTGATGATGATCTCTAGATCTTCAGTGATATTGCTAATCTCACCACCGATCGCCTTGATCCAGAATCGTCTATAGTTGTCACAATGGAGATGAAGCTACAGAGTTTAGTTATGAGGTTCTACTTCTTAAGAAGGTCTACAAGGACATCGCCATCTTAGTATATAGCACTTTTAATGAGCTTATGTATGAGGATGATGATGTCCCTATTTTTGTATTTTTTAATGATGATGTAATCCCTTCAAAATTGAATGCAATGAAAACTAGTTTTACTTATGTTTATGATGTGTATTTTGATGGCATTGTGCATGAACATGAGCATTTTTGGCATTAATACATCATGCATAGAAACTATTAATAATGGCATAGATGATAAACCCTGTCTTCTCCAGATTACATCTAACTTAACCTTTAATGAGAGAACAAAACTCATCAAAGTGTTGAAACAGCATCTAAAAGCCTTTGCTCTAGGCAATGAAGACATGTCAAGTATTGATAGAACTATTATGGAATATAAAATTCTGATCAGGCCTGAGTTCAAGCCAGTTAAGTAAAAGTTGCATCGGCTCTAACTAAAATGGACTCAGAAGGTGAAAGAAGAGATATTCAAAAGTAATTGGATGCAAAGTTCCTCAAAGTAGTTGACTATCCTGAATGGTTGGCCAATATGGTTTTGGTTCCCAAGAAAGATGATAGGGTCAGGGTCTACATAGACTACAGGGTTCTGAACAAGGTATACCCAAAGGATGACTTTTCGTTACCTCATATCAATGTACTGGTAAATAATGCAACTGTTAGTGCTATATACTCCTTTGCTGATGGGTTTTTTTGGTACAATCAGATTCTTATAGCTATTGTCGACAAGGTGAACATAGCTTTCATCATAGAAAGGGGGACCTATTACTATAAGGTCATGTCTTTCAGCTTAAAGAATGCAGGTGCTACCTATCAGAGAGCCGTAATAACCCTATTACATGATCTAATCCACATGGAGGTTGAAGCTAACATGGATGACATGATGGTGAAGTCTCTTACCAGAGAATAGCATTTGGCTACCTTTGATAGATTTCTCACCCAAGCTAAGAAGTACGGCTCAAGCTAAACCTGAAGAAGTGCACATTCATGGTGATGTCTGGTAAGCTGTTGGCTCATATAATCAGCCAAAGGGGTATCGAGGTAGATCCTGATAAGGTGAAGTCAATTTATGAGATACCTATTCCCATAATTGAGATCAAATTCATGGGATTTTTAAGATAGCTCTAGTATATTAGCAGGTTCATTGCTAAGCTCAAACCAAAATATGAGCCGATCTGCAAGCTTTTGAGTAAAACCAGCCTTTGGTTTGGGATAAGAATTGCTAATTTGCATTTGAGAGGGTAAAGCACTACCTCTCTAACCCATCGATTCTATAGTTGCCTCTACTGAGAAAATCATTGTTGCTCTATCTAACCTTAGAGGAGGAATCAGTGAGAGCTATAGTTACTCAAGAGAATGAAGCTGGAATTGAACACGCCGTCTAATACTTGAGTAAGAATTTATTGCCAACAGAGTGCAAGTACAACACTGTTGAGAAGCTATGCATGGCTATGGTCTGAGTTACTAAAAAGCTCAAATATTACTTCCAATCAGACCAAGTTTAAGTAATTTCCAAGGTTGACCCTATGAAGTACTTGTATGAGGCTCCTTTATTGGTGGGGAAGCTTTCCAGGTGGCCAATCTTGTTGTCAGAGTTCGATTTGTAGTACATCACTAAGACGTTGATCAAAGGCAAAGTGATTATTGAATTCTTAACATCCATACTAGTGGATAACTCTAAAAATTTTAAACTAGACTTCCCAAACAAGCACTTGGGGGTAGTTAATGTCCACAAATGGTAGTTACACTTTGACGGTGCAGTCAATAGCAGAGGTGCAGGCATAGGGGTTATGCTAATCACTCTTGAAGGTGAACTGATTATGCTTGCAAAGTGGTTGAGCTTCCCAATCACCAATAATATAGTTGAGTATGAAGCATGTTTGTTTGGGCTCAAAGCATTACTAATGATTGGTGCCTAAGTTATAAAGGTATGTAATGATTTAATGCTTATCATTCACCAGTCCACAGCCAAGTGGGATGTTAAAGAAGAAAGGCTCAAGCCTTATGCTAAATACATGAAGCTCATGATTTGTAATTTCAACTCATGTAAGTTTATTCACACTCCATATGATGATAATCAGATGATTGATGCTTTGGCCATACTAGTTTTAGTATAAAGCAACCATAGTGTCAAGTTCAACTTATGTTCATTGAGTAGTCGAGGATTTCTTGCTATAAGGGAGAATGGGTTATGGCGCTAGATCAGCAAGATGAGACTCCATGGTATATTGATATCATGAATTTTTTGAGAATCGGTACTTATCCAGAGGAAGCTAACAAAACTAATAAGCTAGTTTTATAGAGGCTAATAGCCAATTTTTATTGGCATCAAAGTGTTCTCTATAAAAGAATGGTTGATGGTCTGTAACTTTCATGTATATCGAGGAAGGAGATTGAAACAGTCATGCAGACAATGTACGTTGGTGTATGTGGATCCTATATGAATGGGTTTGTTCTGTACAGAAAGATCTTGCACCAAAGGTATTTCTAGTTTACCATGGAGACAGACCGCATATAGTTTATGCAGTGATGTCATGAATGCCAGATTCATGGAGATCTGAGTCACATACCACATATTGAATTATAGAACTTGACAATGTCATGGTCTTTCTCATCTTGAGGAATTAATATTATGGGTATCGCATGCCAATATAGGGTATCACATCACTTAGTGTCCGATAATGGAGTACAGTTCCAGGGCTAAGTGTTTGACTTGTTAGAGAGATATGAGATCAAGCATCATCAATCTTCTCTATATTGCCATCAAGCTAATAGGGCAGTCAAGGTGGCCAATAAGATGATCAAACAGATCTTGGCCAAGATAATGCAAACTTACCAAGATTGGCATGAGCAATTACTATTTAGTTTATGGGGTTATAAAACCACTACAAGGAGTCCTACGAGTGTTACCCCTTTTTCTTTAGTTTAAGGGATAAAAGCCATATTACTAATCAAAGTAAAGCTGAAGTTACTTTGGGTTGTTCTAGATGCTCAGTTGCTAGAGGTTGAGTGAAAGAGGGCCAGATATAAATAACTGGTTATTATTGATAGGAAGCAGTTAAAGGCTCTTTATCATTTATAGCTTTACAAAAAGCGTATGGTGAATGTGTTCAATAAGAAGATTAAACCTGTAACCATACAGGAAAGTGATCTAGTTCTGAAGCAAGTCAGATTGGTTATTCGTAACCTACGTAGAAAGTTCAAACCTAACTGAGAGGGCACATTCCTGGTTAAGAAAATTCCATCTAAAGATGTCATCTACATTTTAAGCTTAGACAGGAACGAGTTTTCTAAACTTGTCAACCTTGATTGGTTGAAGAGGTATTTTTTTCTTGAGAAAAGGGTAGAAAGAAGAGAAAAATAAAATAAAAGTCTGGTGAGCTAAAAACTTGCATAGGTGGCTCACGCAAAAGTTAAGACAGAAAAAATGATCACTTGATGAGTTAAAAATCTACTTGGATAACTCATGCAAAAGTTAGAACTCTTAAAAGCAAAAGGAGAGCGACAAAATAATTGATCAGAAACTCTTGTGCAGGATAGGTCAATAACAAGGGTTAAGTCATATATATATCAAGGGACTTCTGTGCCAATTTTAACATTTTTTTCATGCAAATGTTTTAATTTCATTAATGCAACTGGAATGCATGTTCATAAACTTATCCATAAGTAATACTAATTTCAAACACAAAGCACTATCTTTCTTTATTGCATACAATTTTATTGCCTAACAGTTTATGCAGTATAGAATCCTGAGTGTGGTGCAGCACCCATAACTTATACTCATCCTCCGTAGTAGATCCAACTCCAAGAATCTCTACCTGCATGATCCTATGGTAAGGCTAGGTTCTCTTAACGTGCTCAAGGAAGCAAGACACCAGTAATACTCCTGTAAAAGCAGACTAGGTCCCCAGCTTCTCTGAGGGCCAAATCTATAAAAAAAACAAGAAGAAAGAAAACAAAACAAAATAAAACCTCATTGAGTTAAAAACTTTGTAAAAGGCTACTCAGGTAAAAATTAGAGTGACCCACTAAACTGAAAACCCAAGGAGGTAGTTTAGGTAAAAGTTTTGATCTAATGCAAAATCAGATAGTCTGATGAGTTAAAAACCTCACAAGAGGTGACTTATGCAAAAATTAGGCCACAACATAGCTTTCCTAAGTTGAAACCTATAAAGACAACTTAGAATTTATACTTGCAGAAGAAGCAAACTACCATTGAGGTGTCTAGACTATCCTTGCCTCACTCTATCCAACCCAAGGATCGTCTCTATCATGATCATCAAAAAAAGGATCCAACCCTGCTCTATCTGGTCTATCACTGGACCAAATTTGCATGGATGGATGGGTCGACAAATCAAAATGGTGCCAGCAATTCAAATCCTGCTACCCTCAGCCATAAAGGAGTAGTCATTAGCTTATGGCTACATAGTTAAAAGATAGCAACGAGATCTATAGAGCCCTCTATAGTTAACAGTGACCTCACTATCATCAGGCTAATGTCGAATGCTCTATTCACAATACCACCTCTCCAGTAGGCATTGGTATTATCAACATCACCATCATGCTATATATGACTCTGAGGATAATGGTAAACTCCTCATACATTAGACATAGCTCCAAGTGTCCAAACCAGAAGACATGGGTCATTAGAAGTCCTACTGAATTGGTGCTTTGGGAATCTGTGCTTGCCTCTATCTGTTAACCTGCGTCCATCAAATGACGAACGCTGAGTATATCACTCAGTGGTGCTTAACACGTAACATAGAAAATCACAATGATATATATTTCTGTGAGCGCCGGTTTCTGTCAGGGCCCAGAGCGAGGCTTACAAAAGTCACGGACCAGGGACCGCACTTAGAGCGAAAGCGCAGTCTTCCTAATAGGTTCCCTTAGGGAATGATACGGACTCAAAAGAGTCACAAGGAGTCACCACAGGATGGTTCCGGATTGGTCCAACCGACCCATAGCATGAGTTCTAGTTAAACCCTTCAGAGATTGGGTTCAGGTGGTGGAGATCTATTATATGAGTTTCCAAAATCAATTTTACCATTATAGTTGGAATTAATTGTCCTAAGCAGGCAAGCATATAAGCGTAAATGTAAGCATACATAGGAGTGTTAGAGTAGGATGGCATATGCATGAATGACATATCATATGCATGATATAGCAACCTAATATGTAAGCACATATTATGGTAAATAGCATATGGCATTATGTGTTACCATTTTTGATTTATTTTAGCGTTGGGCATATAGCGTATGTGTAGCGTATGCATAATGTATGAAGTGTATGATATGGCATACGCATCACATGTTGTATGTATGACATACCAAATGCATTACATGTGAATTGATGTGTGATATGGCATATGCATGGCATGTATAGTAGAATGTGCTCGTGTCATGTGACATGAGATATGAAATGATGTATCATATGCACGGCATAGCATAATGCATGACATACCCTATGGCATGTGAAAATGATGTATGACATGGCATATTCATGATGTGACATAATATATAGCATACCATATGCATGGCATTTTAAATGAATGACATACTATATGCATAGCATGTGAAATGAATAATATACCATATGTATGGCATTTTAAATGAATGACATACTATATGCATAGCATGTGAAGTGAATGACATACCGTATGTATGGCATAGTGTGTAGCATACCATATGCATGGCATTTTAAATGATGTATGGCATGGCATATGTATGACATGGCATAGTGGTGCGTATGTGAATGTGTATTCAACATGGTATATGTGTGGCATACTGTATGTGTTATGGCATACGTCATGGCATAATATATGACATGGCATGGCATATATATGCATGATAAGGCATATTGGTTAATTGAGCGTATTGGATTGCGTATTTGGCATACTGGTATATTTATGTATTTATACATATGTGCATATGAAATACAGTATGTTATGGCATACGGTATATGCATGGCATGCATAGTAATATGTGCATATGTCATGTGACATGGCATGTGACATGATGACATAGTATATTTAAGCAAATATATGAATAAAATAAAGGCCGGTGAAAGGGATCGAGGAAATTAGGGGGGTACACACGAGATAGGGGGATTATTACAGACCGAATAATAAATCCTATCCTATTACAAAAATTCCTCGCATACATAATTTCCCGGGTATTAAGTAATATCCCCTTTTCCGCTTGAGTTGCACGATCCAAAATGCACAATGGATTAATATGCAAAATAAATAAATAAAATTCATTAGTAGCAAATAAATTTTGGATTTAATTGACTAGTCCAATACCATATAAAAGTATGAACCAAGAGCCAAAATCCAGCAATTATTAGGCAATAATTGAAATAATACACACGAGCCGAATCATGAAAATTCATTTTAATAAAAATAATTTTAAGCAAAATTATTTTATTTGATCATGGAAAAATTAATTGGGAGTGCTAACATCACTTAGAATATTTTGGAGATAGCCCCTCAACCAATTAAAATCCAATCCTTTCAAAAACCATATTTTGTACGAGTAAGAATTGCATTTTATCATAAAAATTAATTTTGAGGCCAAAATTAATTAAATGTAATTATTTTATGACTCTTCCAGAATATTTGAGCCACTGTAAAGCATCAAATACCACTGGATACGTCAAAAATATAGTGAAATATGGTCCAAAATACAATTTTTCTGGAAAAATGCGAGGGATGTGCGCCGCGCATCAGGCGATGTGCGCCACACATTTACTATGTGTGGTGCACATCCCATGATGTGTGGTGCACATCAGAGGCCAATCTGCAAGAAAATTAAATCTGTCAGTACATAAATAAACTACAGACAAAATCAAGTAACTTTAATGAAGACAGTACCTCATTTTGAGCACGAATCGGCCTCCAATTTTGCAAACCAAATAATTAATTAAGTAATTAATTGAAATAAATGATTTTAAAGCTAAAATCAAGTAGATCTAGAGAATATTTGACAGATCCAGAACCCCAATTGCATAGAAAAGCCACTAGAGTTGCTGGATTTATCATATCTAAAAGCGGTTTTTCTATGAAAATCGAGATCTATGTGCGCTGCACATGGATCCATGTGCACCACACATAGGTTGTGTGTGGTGCACATGGAGAGATGTGTGGCGCACATGGCTTGAAAAATCAAAGCTAAATCAAAAAATTTTCCACAGAAACCCTAGATCCGACCCCGATCTAGGTAGACCGGACTCGAAAATGGATTTTTGCTTGTGGATTTGCATCCAAATCAAGAAAAATAATTTTAAAGTTAAAATTATTTAAAATTCAGCTAGATTTAGGGCAGATCCAAGGCATGGAAAAGCCCTTAATGACCTTGGATTGGACAAATCGGATGAAAAACCGATGAAAAATGAGTGAAAATTGGGGTTTTCTTTGAAATCTGGGGGAGATGTACGTAGCACATGGCCTCATGTGCACCACACATGGGCTATGTGTGGAGCACATGAGGTCATGTGCGCAGCATATGGTTCGGAAAAATAAAAGAAAAATGAGAAGAAATGAGGAAAAATGCAAAAATTACCTCAAAATAGTAGTCTTCCCTCCTTGATCTTCCTTCCTTACATATTTAAACAGCCTAACTAAAGTCAATTTGTCTCTAAATCCCTAAGAAAAATTAATGAAGTGTTTAATTAATTTTAAAATAATTTTGGTAGAGTTTTAGGTTGCCTTAGAGGCAAATTCGGGATCCCCTCAGATGAACCCCGAGCTCTATATTTATAGAGCAATTTTTGGGTGTGACAATTTTGTAATTTTAGCCCGGATTTGAAAAATTTAAAAGCCATGTGCGCCACACATGGGCAATGTGCGCAGCATATCACTTTTGTCTCGACACGTGGGGCCCGCACATTGCATTTTTACCCTATGCACGCTGGCTCGTACATGCAAAATCGGATGTGTACCATATGTCAACCAAAGTGCAATCGACATTCTGAGAAACTTTGCAGTTATAAGTTTTCTCAAATTCGGCTCCGAACACCGAGTTTCGGCTAATGGGCCCTTTTTAGGGTTTGCGACCCTATTTCGGCCCAAAATGACATTCGGTGTGCCAAAAGGTCGTTTCTTGCATAGGTATTAGTGAAAATGAGTTTTGTATGCATAGAACACTCGAAACAGGCCAAGTGGGGTGGTGGGCCCACCTGTGCACTATTCATAATGAATAGTGCCCCAGTGGGCCCCACAGTATAAAAGGGCATAAAATGTGGCAAATAGAATGCTAAGCGCCTTGCCTTGAGTAAGGCAACATATAAGATGTGTTCGGTGCGTACAGAATGCATCAAAGTGGACTATAGCAAGAAGTGGGCCCCACTAGTGTTTAGCGGGCCCTACAGCGTGGTGAGCCTAGAAATGTGGCATTCGGGATGCCATGAGGTGTGCCTTGTGTAAGGCGGTAGTGGAATGTATTCTGTAAGTACAGAATACATAGAATAGGCTAATTGGGGAAAGCGGACCCCGTCTATATACTATTCATAATGAATAGTGACTTAGGTTCGAAATGCAATATTTTGCATTCTGTGCATCCTACCATGCGCAGGCAGGCATGAAATGTATTCTGTAAGTACAGAATATGTAGAATAGGCCAATAGGGGCAATGGGCCCCACTAATACCTTAGGTGGGCCTTACAACGTAGTGGGCCCCGAAGATGGCATTTGCGATGCCAAGCATTGTGCCTTGCGTAAGGCGACTGGAAAATGTATTCTGTAAGTACAGAATACACAGAATAGGCCAATGGGGGAGGGTGTTCTGTATATACAGAGCACTCAGAATAGGTGGCGGGTCCCGCTAGGCGCCATGGTGGGCCCCACCAGCTCTGAGGTGTTCTGTGCACCAGAATACACAGAGAGAGATACAGAGGCCTATGTGCATAATCGGGGTCGATATCGAGGACTAATACCGATCCGAATCAATAGAAACCCGAAATTGCAAGAGTGTGAAAAGTCAGGGTCAACAGTTTACCCCTTGATCAGGACCATTTTGAGATGACCTAAACATAAGTCGTTAAAATGCGATCTGATCATAACATGACTTTTCATAAGGAGTAGGAAGTGTACCTGACTCGCAGGGGTGCTCGCGTTGAGGCTTAGATCCCAATTCTGCCATTGGGAGCCCAGTGCTTGGGCTAGAAGATCAATGCTGACCTGATGATCCCAATTCTGCCAATAGGAGCTCGGTGCTCGGGCTAGATGACCAATGCTGATCAATGGTCCCCAATGGGACTGATGGCAACGTCGCGAGTTAATCATCTGGAGTTGGCATCCAGATGCCTATGCGCTAGAATTTAAGAGCCAAAGGCTTGGCTCCGTGATCACTGCTAGATCGTGTGGTCAACTGCGGGACCTAGATGACCACCTGCTGGGTCTATTCTTGCACCATCATATAAATGCTAGATATCTCTAAAATGGGTTTCAGGATCCTCTGTTGGGTCTCTGACATTTCTGGTCGACGGTTTTGACCAGCAAATACCCCAGTTCCACTACTAGGGGCCTGGCGTTCAGGCTATTCTGACAAGGGCTGACCGGTGGTCACTGCGAGACTGATGGTTTCCTTGTGAGTAAAATCATCTAAAGTTAGCATTTAGATGCCTATGCATTAGGGTTTAGGAGTCAAGGGCTTGACTTGGTGATCTCTGCTGGATTGGGTGGTTCTACAATGGAACCAGAGGTGACCTTCTGCTGGGTCTAGGTGATCAACCATCAGATCTCATTCTTGCGCCATCAAATAAGTGTTGTCTATCCCTAAAGTCTGCATTTGGGACCCTCTGCCGGAATGCAACACTATCTAGTCAACGGTTTGACTAGAAGTCAATGGCTTGACTATTTTTGATCGTCTACTAGATCAATTTCATGTCTTTGCTAGACATAGGAAAACAATTTGTTAGTGAAATTGGTATTGAAATGGTCCAAGAAAAATACCTGAATTTTTGAGTATCAGTCTGCTGCATTCTGACTGAATTTTTGGATTTTCCACACACTGCGGCTCGTAAAAATTCAGTTCGGTGGAGCAAATGACCTCGAAAAATTCTGAAATTTTTGCCAGAGGCTTAATTTTTCATGTGCATTTTGGTGAGAGGGTGACGTACAATAGCAAAGGTGCACAGTACCAGGCGCATGTTAGCAAAAATTGCTACATATGACGCGCATTCCACGATAGGTGTTGCGTATTTGTGGTGAGTACCTGTTATAAATGCTAGTGCATGGAAATGCCTGGATGCATGCCTTATATGCCTATATGCTCATGTTTACAGATGAGTAGGCAGTTGGAGCAAGAGGAGCAGGGTTGCTATGCTCAGATGATAAAGCAGATGGGATGCGAGGTCGCCTGGTTGACAGCGCATCTGTTGTGCTACAATATTGAGATCATGGATGCCCCCCAGTCTGATGATCACTCCAGGGAGAATGATGCATAGAGAAGGTATGATGTCAGACTCTTATATGCATGATGTCAGAATTATGTAGATTCTACATTAGGATAGGATAGCGCATTACAGACTGGCATTGCATGCCTAGTACGCCAGGGTTATTGCATATAGACTATAAAAATAGATAAAGGCTTGTACTGTGTGTCTTTTGGATTTATTAGTGGAATCCAATGTTGTTTGCTACTTATAAATACACCATGCTTTGTGTTTATTGGTAAAACATAACTCATCTACTTTTCTTTGCAGAAATTAGATATACAATGACTCAGCAATCATTGTTTGCCTTCCGCGCTCTTTCCCGCCGTTGGGGAAATGATGAGTGGAGTCGATTGGGCAGAATCAGACTCCAATACTTGAGAACTTTCCAGCAAGTCTTAATTAATCATGCTTTTCTACACGCTGTCGTGCAGTTCTGGGATCCAGAGGTTCATGTATTCCAGTTCGAGCATGTAGAGTTATGTCCGATGTATGAGGAGGTTGCTGCCATCCTTGGGGTTACCTGTAGCATGACAGCAATGCTGACAGTGTCGGTGCCTATTAGAGATGCATTCTCATATATGATCAGGGTTTTGATATTAGTCCACTGGAGGTGGGATCTCTTTTGACTACAGACAGCTTTGTAGATCTTGTTACCCTTTTCCAGCTATGCGGTCAGAAATCTGTCGAAGACCCATTATAGCTGAGGGTAATTGGATTTGAGCTATTGGCATAGTTCCTATTTGTTGATCCATCCGGTCATGGAGACTTGTTGATTGGGTCTATGGTAAACCAAATTACGGAGGGTCGGACCCCTTTTCCTATGATTATGGCAGAGACGATCATTGATTTAGATAAAGTGAAGCGAGGCCAGTCTGAGCACTTCAGTGGGAGTCTGCTTCTTCTGCAGGTAAGAATTCTAAGCCGCCTTCGCAGGTTTTCAACTTAGAAAAATTGCATTTTTGCCCTAACTTTTACATGAGTCACCCTTTGTAAGGTTTCTGACTCATCGGGCTACTGATTTTGCTTCAACCCTAGCTTTTGCCTGAACTGCCCCCTTTGGGTTTTCAATTGAACGGGTTGCTCTAACTTTTACCTGAGTAGCCTTTTTACAAGGTTTTCAACTCAACGAGCTTATATTTTTTTTTATTATTATTATTTTTTTCTTTTATTATAGATCTGGCTTCAAGAGAAGCTTGGGATCCTGACGCCGCCAGTAGGTGATTTTGAGAGGTATGCACCTCATAGCCATATGCGTTGAGGCTATGCTTTCAACAAGGCAAAGATGATGAACTTCCAGGGTTGGACTGAGTGGATGGGGACTCGACCTGAGAGCGAGATCAGGTGGAGCTGTCCCTGGTGCCATATACAGCATGTGACTGTAATGACCTACATAGATTGTATCCCACTACCGGGATTCAGGCGTTGCATGCACTACAGTCCTGCTAGGATCTGTCGTCAGTTTGGCCAGTGGCAGACCATTCCTCAGCTGACGGAGTTTGAGGGAGGTAGGTTGGTGCCTCGCTTCGTGGAGCATATGGAGAGGACCCGGCCTTGTTGTCGGATAGCGCTAGTGGAGATTCCTGAAGCTGGACCTGTCACTGATGATGAGTACAAGCTATGGGTGCTGCGCCAAGCTTGAATCTTATACTATAGGATATTGTTAAGCAATAACATATAATAAAGGATGATAATGCTTTGTGTTTGCAACTATTATTACTTAAGGCTAAGTTTATGAATATGTGTTCCATTTGCATTAATGAGATTAAAACATTTACATGAAAATGTTAAAACTAACACAGAAGTTCTAAATATGCATCAGACTTGACTCCTGTTATTGACCAGCCTCGTGTGAGACTTTCTGATCAACTATTTTAACGCTATCCTTTTGCCTCTCAAGAGCTCTAACTTTTGCATGAGTTGTCCAAGTGGATTTTCAACTCATCGAGCAGCTTCTCTTTTGCCTTAACTTTTGCGTGAACTGTCTATGCAGGTTTTCAGCTCACCAGGCTTTTTATTTTGCTATTTTTCTTTTGCCCTTCGCTCTAGATAAAATATTTCTTCAGCCGATCAAGGTTAACAAGTTCTGAGAACTCATTACCCTCCAAATCTGAGATGCGAATAGCGCCTTTAGAGAGGATCTTTTTAACTAGGAATGGGCCTTCCTAGTTGGGCCTGAACTTTCAGCGAGGATCATGAATAGCCAGTCTGACTTGCTTCAGGACTATATTGTCTTCCTATATGGCTACAGGTTTAACCTTTCTATTAAATGCATTTGCCACGCGCTTCCTGTAAAGCTGTAGGTGATAGAGAGACTTTAGCCGTTTCTCATCAATGGTGGTCAGTTGCTCATACCTGGCCCTTTTCCACTTAGCTTCTGGCAATTGAGATTCCAGAATGACCTGAAGTGATTTCAGCTCCACTTTGATTGGCAATATGGCTTTTGTCCCATAAACCAAAGAGTAGGGGGTAGCACCTGTGGGACTCCTTATAGTGGTTCTGTAACCCCATAAAGCGAATGGTAGCTACTCATGCCAATCTCTATAGGTCTGTACCATTTTGGCTAAGATGCGCTTGATTGTCTTGTTAGCCGCTTTGACCGTCCTATTAGCTTGAGGGCGATATGGAGAGGATCGATGGTGCTCAATCCCATATTTTTCCAGCAAGTCTGCAACTTGGGCCTAGAACTGTACTCCTTTGTCTGACACCAGGTGATGTGGCACCCCATATCGGCATATGAGATTCTTCTCTACAAACTTGGCAACCTGTCTTGCCCCCAATTTACCATAGGATTCTACCTCTACCCACTTAGAGAAGTAGTTGACGGCTACTAGTATGTACCGATGTCCATTAGATGCATTAGGATGAATCTCACCCATGATGTCAATTCCTCACACTGAGAATGGCCAAGGCGTTGTCAAATTCTACAATTCGACTGGTGGTAGATGACTCAGGTCTCCATGAATCTGGCATTCATGATATCTCCTTACAAACTGTATGCAGTCTGTTTCCATAGTGAGCCAGAAATATCCTTGGCATAGGATTTTCCTGTAAAGTGTAAACCCATTCATATGGGGTCCGCATACACCAGTGTGTACCGTCTCCATAACAGACTCAATTTCTTTCCCCGATATGCATCGAAGTTGTAGACCATCAACTGCTCTTCTGTAGAGAACACCTTGATGCCAAGTAAAGTTGGTTGCTAGCCTGCATAAAGCTAGCTTATCAATTCTGTTGGCTCCCTCTGGATAAGCACCAGTCTTCAGGAAATTCATAATGTTAGCATACCATGGGGTCTCATCTTGCTGGTCTAATGCCATAACCCGTTCTCCAAAATAGCAAGGAATCCTCGACTGCTTGATGAATACAGGTCGAATTTGATTCTGTGATTGCTCATAGACTAAAGCCAGTGTGGCTAAAGCATCAGCCATCTAATTCTCTTCATGCGGCATGTGAATAAATTGGCAAGAGCTGAAATTGCAGACCATGAGCTTCATGTATTCAGCATAAGGCTTGAGCCTTTCCTCTTTGACTTCCCACTCGGCCGCGGATTGGTGAATGACTAGCATCGAATGACCGAATATCTGTACATCTGGGGCATCGACCATTAGCAATGCTTCTAGCCCGAAGAGACATGCTTCATACTCTGCCATATTATTGGTGACTGAGAAGCTCAGCTGCTTTGAAAGCATTATCAGTTCACCTTCAGGAGTGATTAGCATAACTCCTATGCCTGTACCCCTTTTGTTAACTACACCATCAAAGTGCAACTGCCATTTTTGGACATCAACTGCCCCCAAGTGTTCATATGGGAAGTCCAGTTCAAAAGTCTCAGAGTCATCCATTGGCCTGGATGCTAAGAACTCAGCAATTGCTCTGCCTTTGATCACTTTGGTAGTGATGTACTGCACATCAAACTCTGATAATAGGATCAGCCACCTGGAGAGTTTTCCCACTAGCGAAGGAGCTATATACAAGTACTTCATAGGGTCAACCTTGGAGATTGCCTGTATTTGGTATGACTGGAAGTAATGCCTGAGTTTCTTGGTAACCCAGACCATAGCCATGCATAGCTTCTCAACAATGTTGTACTTGCATTCGATGGGCAAAAGCTTCTTACTCAAGTAGTAGACAGCATGCTTGACTTCGGCATAATTCTCTTGAGCCATCATAGCACCCACTGACTCCTCTTCTAAGGCTAGATAGAGTAGCAATGGTTTTCCTGACCGAGGTGGTTGTAGAATCGGTGGGCTAGAGAGATTATGCTTTACCCTCTCAAAAGTGAACTGGCAGTTTTCGTCCCAAACCATAGGCTGGTTTTTCCTCAAAAGCTTAACGATGGGCTCACACATGGTAGTGAGCTTGGCGATGAATCTGCTGATGTACTGGAGCTGTCCCAGAAATCCCCTAACTTATTGTCGCACCCTAAATTTTGAGCTTCTCGGACTGATTGGGATGAACTGGGTCTATTCCATCATTGTTTTGCCTTTACGGGCATTCCTGGTTCATTCTGGTGTGGTTCAGGGTTCGGTTTAGGGTTGTTTTAGGCATTTTTAGTCTT
>CANYBF012742556.1:0-18180 GCA_948192965.1 Dalechampia spathulata | reverse complement strand
ATTTGCCTTTATTTAACCCTTTTCCCCCTTACCCACCAAAAAAAAAAAAAAAAAAAAAAAAAAAACCTTTTTCCAATAAATATCTCCATCTTCTTATTTATGAAAATCAAATGAAAATGATTACAGTTTGAGGGTTAAAGTTAATTCGAAATAATAAGCAAGTTACGAATCAAAACATAATAATAATAAATTTATGTATTCTCATTACTATATTTTCATTATATTGTTACGTGTTTAAAAGCACACGTATAATTATAAATCTATAAAATAATATTTAAGTCAAATAAATTTTATATTATTTGTCGGTCCAAATTCAATATATAATATTCCAAAATACCAGCATCTTTATTTTTAACATTTTGTTTATGTTAAACCTACACAGAACCTATATAAAACTTGCATGAATTATATATTACACTTTATTAATTTTTAAAAACTTTGAAAATCTAAAATCATTATTTGTATAAATTTCAAAATATTCTCTATATAAACTATTTATAGTTATCTTTAAATGATATGAACTTGGTTAATTTCAAGATATCAGGTCATGTGAAATCCTATAAAAATCACTCTTAAAAAAGTCCGATAGGACGAGTCTTTGATCGTGAACTTTAATTCTGCTGGGATAAAATCACTTTAGATAATAATAAATACATGCAAAAATCTTGAGTTTATATTAGTTTATTCCTGATGCATGGGGATGAGAGTAAATGTGTTCATGGCACCCAAGTATAAGAGAATCATGCATGAGCATGTGTGGCCTTTTTAAAAAAAAAATTAAATGAAAGTTTACCAATGGAATTAATTAATGCAAGCCTCGTGGGTTATTGTTATATTCCCCAACATATATCTTAATTGCGACAAACAAGAAATCCTTCCTCTTCTTGCATCTCAAATTAGATACCCCTCTCCCTCTAAATCTATAATGTATATCTATATATTCCTAAATGTCTGTTTCTATTTTAATAAATGATCATAATTAATAATACTAATTGTAGTATAACAAATTTAATGAAAATTAAAATTAAGGTAGTAAATGAATTGAGTTGGGTCCAACTTTATTTTATTTAAATTTATTTTATTTATAATTTAGTAAGTTTGATTTGAATTTTTAAAATTTTTTTGATATATTACGAGCTTAAACAAACTTAATTGAATATTAAATAAGTATAATAAATATATATTATAAAATAAATTATTTATTTTTATTTAAAAAATAAAAAAATTATTGATAAAAAAGTAACATGTTTACATGAATATTTATAATTTTATATTAATAATTAAATTTAAAATATTTTTATATATTTATATAATTATAAATTTACTAATTATATATTTAAAATTAAAATTTTTGATATAAATTAACAAGTTGGTTCATGAGTTTTTTATTAAGTCAGTACATGAATTTAAACAAGTAGAGTATTATCGATTTTGAATTCGATTCATTTATTAAACAAGTTTAAATGAATTTTTATTGAATTACATTTTAAATAATTTATGAATAATTTAACTCATTTATATACATAATTAACATCAAATGAGATAAATAAATAATATTTAAATAATTAATTAAATTAAAAAATAATCATAAAAATCGTGGATTCCATGTCTGATTTGATGGTAATATTAGGAGAGGCGATGAAGGGAATTACAAAGCTCTAGGTGTTAAGAGAGGCAATGCAGGGAGTAAAACCATTTTATAATTAGGGGTGGAGCCATGGGCATGGTTCCACATATTTGACTAGTAAATGCAATTGCCCCACGCATCACAGTGGCTAATTCATGTACGTTTTCTAGTTCCAGACTTAATTCCTGTCAGTCTTAATTTCTATCGTAATTAATTTTTTTCTATAATTTTTAATAAAAAAAAAGCACATCAAAACATGACGTAATATTATAGTATTATAAATTGAAAAATATAAAAAATACTAATTGAATAACTTATGATATCATATTAGGGAGGTAGTTTTAACATTTTTCTAAAATTGGATGAAAAATATTTACTACTATTATTATGTGAATGCAATAAATATATTTAAAAAGTCAGATACGATTCTTGATGTGGTCTCACGAAAAGAGGAAAAAGTAGCTGCAGGGTTGAACTTAACGGTCGTAATTATAAATAGTTTCGTATTACAATATCAATTCAATGCATTAATTAATTTAATTGATAGATGTGAATTGATGTATAATCGGTGCCCTTCAGTTGCATTTATTGTATAATTAAAAATACAAAAAAGAAGTTTCCTTATCTCAATAATAGATATTAATTAATACTCTTTTAAAGCACCGGTTAACTTTAGTTGATGTTGACTAATTATAAATAATTATTCTTAAACCTAAGGATTAACGCAGAAAACAGGCCTTGAAAAAAATGGGGAAAATATTACATTTTTAAATTTAAAAAATAAATTATTATTTTTTTAGCTCCTTGAAGATCGCATCGCATATTAACAATATATCACGTCAGTTTTTTTTTTTATATATCATAATTTTAAAAATAATAATTTCAATTGGGAATATACTCATGCAGGTATAATGAGTGATAATTAAAAAAGTCTGACGATGTTTACTTTTATGATAATCATGCATTAGGCTTTCAATGCTGTTAAATTGTCATTTTCAACTTGGTCTAATTACAAATATAATACAAATGTTTCAGAAATGGCGCGGCATTGCTTGTTTTATACATGTACGGTTGCGATTTCATTTTCACATATCAACCCCTGTACTTGTACAAAATTTCAAAATTGGCACCCTTGCATTTAAGGACTCCTCTGAAGTGCAAGCCCTGCCTGCATCTCGCACATGATCTTAGTTGAAGAGAATAAATCGGGCATGTGAAGTTTTTATATCATATAAATAAATTCAGTTTAATAATTGTGGATGGTTATATCTACATAACGCCTATAGCATGATGGACCACGTTTTTGCAAATATATGAAATAATGATTACTGAAATTGAGTATTCATAATGTGGAGGAAGAATCACAATTGATGTATTTGTTTCTAAAATATAAATGATAGGAGCAGTTGCAATGATATAAAAATAGAAACAAGGCTTTTAAGTAAAATGAAATTAATGCAGCGTCGGTTACTACAACACTATCTATATCAGATTTATTGTACCAGCATTGATATTAAGCGACATATTTTTTACACAAATTTTAATTTTCATTATTTATTTTATTCCATTGGTGCGAGGGAGGGAGGGAGGGTGGGTGGGTGCGAGTATTTATAAACAGAAATCATAATAATAATAATAACTATTGTTATAGATAATTAAATTAAATAATAATAATAATATTATTATTATTATTATTAATATTTAGATGGATGGTACATGGTACCACCACCACCACCACCACCACTCCCACTGCTGCTTCATCTTTCCGGGTTCAAAAAATTTAAACAAGTTACCTTCATCTCTCTTTTTCCTTTCACTTTCTTGGTTTTTCACTCTCACTCTCACTCTCACTCTCACTCCCTGCTCTTTACTCTCCACTCTCACTCTCCTGACCACCACCACCAATGACTACCAACCCACATCCTCTCCTTCTTCATACCCGATATTAGCCCCTCTTCTGGAACCCTTCTCAAATCTCTTCTCTGCGATTCCGCCCCCGGAATTTGAAACAAACATAAAAAAGAAGCCATGATGTCTCCTTATGATGCCTCTGATTCCTCATGCAGTAACCCCTCCTCTTCCATCACTCACAAACCACCAGAAATCGACAATCTGCTCGCCGGCGCCGGCTACAAAGTCCGTTCCTCCGACCTCCGTCATGTTGCTCAGCGTCTTGAACGCCTTGAAACTGCCATGCTCAACTCTCCTTCCAATCTTTCAGTACTCGCATCCGACGCCGTTTTGTACAATCCTTCTGATCTTTCCTCGTGGGTGGACTCTCTCCTCACCGAACTCAACCAATCTCAGCCTCTGCCTTCTCTGCCCTCTGATCTGTCCGATCTCATTCCCAATCCAACTGTGGACGATTGCTCCTCATGGGGATTATTGGACCAGTCTTCCCATCATAATCAACACCATCAAAACAACCAATTGAGAGTCGTAACCGCCATGGAGGAAGATTCAGCTATACGACTTGTTCACATGTTGATGACATGTGCTGAGTCTATCCAGCGTGGCGAATTATCATTGGCTGGTTCGTTAATCGAAGACATGCAGAATTTATTGACTCGCGTCAACACCAATTCCGGCATAGGGAAAGTCGCATGTTGTTTCATTGATGCTTTGAGCCGCAGGATTTTCTCTCCGGTTAACGGCGGCAGTGTCACTAGCTACGGTTATGAGAATGACTTTCTGTACCATCACTTCTACGAGGCTTGTCCGTACTTGAAATTCGCTCATTTCACGGCAAATCAAGCTATACTCGAAGCATTTGACGGTCATGATTGTGTTCACGTGGTTGATTTTAATTTGATGCACGGATTACAGTGGCCTGCACTGATTCAGGCGTTAGCTTTAAGGACAGGGGGGCCGCCTTTACTTAGGTTAACAGGCATTGGTCCTCCGTCACCAGACGGCCGTGATTCTCTTCGTGAAATCGGTTTAAAACTCGCCGAGTTAGCGCGCTCTGTTAATGTCCGTTTCGCTTTCCGTGGAGTTGCAGCTTCACGGCTGGAAGACGTTAAGCCGTGGATGTTACAGGTAAATCCTAAAGAAGCGGTTGCTGTGAATTCAATTATGCAGTTGCATAAACTGTTAGGATCCGATCCTAACAGAAACCCATCGATTGAAATGGTTCTTAACTGGATCCGTAATTTAAACCCGAAAATCATGACGGTGGTGGAGCAAGAAGCGAACCACAACCAATCCATGTTTCTGGACAGGTTCACCGAAGCGTTACATTATTACTCGACAATGTTCGATTCACTCGAGGCTTGCACGCTTCAGCCAGAGAAAGTTGTGGCCGAGATGTACATACGAAGGGAAATCTGCAACGTGGTGAGCTCTGAAGGCTCCGCTCGGCTTGAGCGGCATGAGCCGCTGGCAAAGTGGCGAGCGCGGCTTTCGGCTGCTGGGTTCATGCCGTTGCATTTGGGGTCTAACGCGTTTAAGCAGGCCAGTATGTTATTGACTTTGTTCTCCAACGAAGGGTATTGTGTGGAAGAGAACGATGGGTGTCTTACTTTGGGGTGGCACAGCCGGCCGTTGATTGCGGCCTCGGCTTGGCAAGCTGTGCCTGATGGTAGTAGCTCACCAGTTGGGATAATCGCCGGTAATATGAATAATGGGGTTTGAATGTAAATTCTAGATTTTTGTGGGAGGTAATTTTGGGGTTTTCAGAAAATTTTTCGTTATTTTTTAAACCTCTTTGCTTGTACTGTTTATTCAGGGAAGCTTTTTACTTGAAGTAGATTACATGAGTCTGTAATCCTCTTTTTTCTTTTTTTTTTGTTTTTGTTTTTCGGTTTCCCCCCTTTCGCTTTACTATAATACTATAATAATTAGAGTATGATTAGGACTTGTAATCTGTCCTAAAAATATTATTAGGAAAGTGGTTATTAAAGATTGGGTCATTTTCCGGCTTGGAGCGGCAAGAGTAGGTGCTGATAGAAAAATATTAGGATTAAATAATATTAAAATATTTGTAAAATCTAATTCCCTGATATTTCAAGATAATCAAACTACCGTATCTTATTTTCAAGTTGTACAGAATAATCAAAAATATTTTAAAGTTCATTTAATGTTTTATTAAAGTAAAAACCTTTTATCCGGATCTTGAAAAATTGTATATAAATTAGTAATCTAAATACTAGTTTTTTTATCATAAAAATAGATGAGCACTAAAATTATTATACGTGTAAAATAAATATATAATATAAAAAAAAAAAACAAGTAGGAAACAAGGAATAATGAGGGTTACAGGAAGGAGTAGAGGGGAGAGAGAGAAACGAAAAAGGGGTAGGATAGAGAAAGTAGTGGTAGAAGGCATAATGGAGAGCAGCTGGTAACAAGGATATGTCATGTTGAGGGACAAGTAGGGTGCTATGCCTCGTAACAACATTCACAATATTGGTAAAAGGTGGGGGAAGGAGGAGTAGGGAAGCTGGGTTCCTAGCAATTCCCAAATAGGGAATTTGCTTTATTGCCTTGATACTCTTATCAAAGCCCTCCTCTCTCCTCTTTGGAGTGCTAATTGTGACCAAACCAACTTTCACCTCCACCCGCTCCCTATTCAAGCTTGTTCTTTTATCATTGGATCTCACAGAATCATTCAAACAAACGGCAATAAAGAAAACCCAAATATTTCTCAAAATTGCTGATATTTCATAAGAACAATTTGCTAAAGAGCAAGGGAGTTATGCAAACAAAGGGGCCCTGACTGCTACTCACTATCCATCTTTCTTTTCTGCAAGTATTTCATAACCACTTTGACATGATCCAAACTGTCAACAAACTTAATTCCATCATCAATCTTTTCTTTTCAACTTTTCTCTACATCGCTTAATTCCCATTGCTTTTATTTTTTATTTTATTTTGCAAGTGATACCATCAATTACAGGGTCAGATTTTAAATTTTGCATGAAATGGGTTAAAATTTTATAAAAACTTTGATCTTGTAGTAAAGGGAAATAATAACAATAACAAAATAAAGAAGCTTCATGCTTGATTTTCAACTATGGGGGGCTATAATCAAAAGAGAAACGTCAGAATATGGGAGTTAGGGGCCTTCCATGGGTGGTGAAGCCGAATTTTTTGGCAACCGAAAGGATATTCGAACTTGACTTTTTTTTTTCTCTGTAAGCTCTACGTGTAGCTTTCTCTATCTATTCAAAAAGCAAAAAAGCCTTGTGAAGGTAGCAATCATTATATTTATCGTTGTGCGATGGAGATCTCCTTACAAACTTCTTTGCAATAATATGATAGTTGGATGTGTAATAGCAGCGATGAAGGACAACTCCAGGTGAACATTATGGAAGAGGAATTCAGATTTACAAAACCCCAACAACACACAGAAGATGATTATGGATGAAAATTAAGCGAAAAATTACACGTTAATTTAGTTTAGTAAGGAATTATGAGAAATAATAATTCGGCAGGAAAGAAATGTAGAGAAAAAGGCACAGGTGGTTTGACATGATGTGAGATAGGAGTATATGTGGGCAACATGCAGGACACTGGGGACCATCGCTATTACTAGCGGCACCCTGCCAACATCACGTTGGTACACGTGTCGAAAGTGATTTATCCTTTTTCCTTTATTTTCCTTTCTATTTTATGCACACATTTCATTTTCAGCCGGCTCCCATTTTATTTTCATGACTCTGACCTCTCCCCTCTCTCCCTCCCATTATTAACCTCATGGGTTTTCCTTTTTGCCCTTAACCTGTGGTCCCTACGACCGACCCCCCCCAACCCCCAATCCAAGGGCCTCTATTTCTCCTGCGCAATTTCATGTTTACTTGTTTAAAAAATGAATTTTAGGTCAAAGCTGGTAAACTCAATCCTATTTATTTTTATTTTTAAAAATCACTTTAAATTTTATTTGAATATCTGAAAAGATTTAATATGCTTTTTGTGATACGATTTTTCATCTATACAAAGGCGTGCCCATGACAGAGACAAATTTCATAAATAATCTGAATAAAATTGTAAGTTGCCGAAATAACTTTTCCCTCCCAATTATTTATTTTAATTTATTTCTAATTATTCTTTTTGTATGTTTTCTCAAATTTTAAAAAATAATATTATTGAATTATTAAATTTACAATTTTCATTATCTTTTAAATGATATTTGTAATAGCTTATTTAATAATTAATTTTTTATAATAATTTTACATATATTAATATTTAATTTTCATCCTATTTTGATTTTATTGCATTTTATTTTAATTAAAACTGTTGAATTGTATTGTTTACATTATGGCATATGTTATTATCATAAATTAATTAATTATATTTTAATATGAAAACTTAAAAATAGTTAAAACAATTCATGATCTTCATGATATAAAATATAATCAAGTTATATATAGTATATGAAAATTATATTATAATTTAAATAAAAAAATTGTATGCAATAAAATGAAAATAAAAACTATGTTTATTTTCGTCTCTTATTCTTTTGTAATTTTAATTATTGTTTCTGTTTTTGTTACATATAAAAAACATGTGATTATTATTGATCATATTTCATTTTTAATAAAAGAAAGATAAATATTCTAGATAATATTTAGTTTATAAATATGATATATTTAGTTAATTAATTTTTAAATGTTTAATCAATATTTAATATACAATAAAATTAATATTTACCCACGATAATTTCACTTAGATATATAAAAGTTAATATTTAAATTTAAATTGAATTCATTTATTATTAATTTATTTTTATATTATATTTTATGAATAAATGATAGGTTGATATTTTCATTTGTCATACTTTCACATTATTAATATAGTATAGACGGTAGAGTTTGATAATGTGAAAGTATGACAAATAATTTAAATAATTTATAATATCTAAGGATCAAAAGGCCGAGAAATACGAAGACAAGGTTGGGCGGATCTTATGGTAAGTCCATTGACCATAGGCTCAAGACCATTATCATTGGTCTCCTTCAACAATTTTGACTTTTGCTATCAATCCAAGTTCTTTTGGAATAAATCAGGACTTACGAGTACTTCAGCAAAATCGACCAATCATGTTTTGAAGAAATTTTTAGACTTTCAATTAAATTACTATTATTTTTTAATTTATAATTACTATTTTATCTTATTTAAAATTATATTATCTTCATACTATACTCAAAATTCATATTTACCCATCATGAATTTTTAATTATTCATTAAATTTTGATTTTTATGTAATCGGAAGAATAAATAATATAATGGAATAATGGAATTTGATAATATAATTAATATAGTAAAAAAGAAGAAATCATGAAAATTATAGATCACCGAAATCCATAAAGCTTTTTCTATTTACCACAAGAGAGTACAACGCAAAATTACAGAAAAAGGTAAACATATTAATAAAAGCTAGCAGCTCCAAACTGTGTATATATATATATATATATATATATATATTAATGTTGAAGAGAATGCATACACGTATCATCCATATGTTTACATGAGCACGTCCTGCAGGTTCTCAATCCAATTTGAAAGAGAGGTATTTATTAGATATTCATATATATATTAATTTTTGATCATATATATTTATACTTTAAATTTGATGGATATTTATGTACATGGGATGTAATAACGTATAGTTTGAATGTATGAATTTACGTTATAGCGATGGGAAAGGTTACCTGTCAAGGCTTCTTCTTGACCATATGGTTCCCTCCATTCTATGTTAATCTGCGCCTCAGCTTGGCAATGAAGCTATCGAAATGCGAATCAACACAGAAAAAACAGTTATTAAGCATAATATTGAGATGATCTCAATGAAAACGATACTTACATTTAATCAAATACAGCAAACTAATGTAGTATATGAATTTTCAAGTTACAAAAGGAAGGAAAAGAAAACAAGGCCATTACCTAATTCTTGCCAAAATGTTCCCCTTCACAGCCAGGACTGTAACCTTTCCGTTCTCAAAGTTGAGAACCAGCTTGGCGCTGTCTCTGATAAGGACAGGTGGGATGATCATACACTTCTTCTCCTCAGCAGAGGCATGTTCGACAGAAACAGCCACTATGACTGGACGATCTGGATTCTCATCAATATGCAGATCGCTATAATATACATCTGTGCTTTCACCAGGTGGGATTATGACTCTGAGAAAGGGAACCGTTGCTAAATGCCTGATTGCCTCCAGAACCATAGGCTCAACGTGCACGTTTTTGATTTCTGCTAATCCCTCGATCGCCATTGTGACAAGAAAGGACTAAATGTAATACAACTGAGGAAAAAGAAACCAAGAACTGTCATATGCTTTTTACTCATTTTGAAACATGCTCCATGCAATGCAAACAATTTGGCTATTGGATTTAGAGTGGCAAGTTATTGGTGCACAAGGATACAAAATATGAATTAGGAAATTCAGAATTTGACCACGTCAACACATGCATGTGAGTAGGGTGTTGAAAGTTGATCTTGAAGGTCACTTCAGATTGCTCTAATGGTGAACCAATAAAAGTAAGGTACAAGAATTAATAAAAGCCCCGGAAAATCAATCCCCTAGATGAAACAGTTGAAATTAGATCCCTATAATAAGAAGAGAACCTGTTACTATTTTATCTTAAAAAATTTAAGGTCAAATGGTTTAGAGAAGGAACATTATCTATCATTAATCTGTCTCTAGAGATTTTTACAGTCTAGTTACAGAAAAGTTTCATAGCTATCGGTTTGTTTTTTGGATTGCTGGTCTCTAATCATCCAGAAAAACGTTCTAAATACAATACGCAATCAATACGAGTATTCAAAGTCCCAAAATCTGATAAAAATAAGAAGAACAGGAAGTTATGTCGTTATATTCAGTCTCACTCAATTATGTCAAAAATCTAAGTTCTTGCGAGTAGATAGTACAACACACACTTGACCATGCTCATTAATTACCCACACACAATACGGTGGTGTACTTGGAAGATGAAAACAAGTAGATGAGGAAATGGGAAAACCATCAGCCTTCTCATGAACAAAAGAAAACCAACATACCCGCAAAAGTGAAAAAAGGAAAAAGATCAAACCGCAACATATATGATCAAAGTAGCAAAAGAAAGGTAAACATGAGAGATAATAGTCTCTAAATTTACAGAAAACAAACCTAGAAGCACACACCCTTTCTATCGAATAGTCTTCTTGGGGTCGTAATCGCTCCCTTGATTGCTTTTCTTGTTTTCTTGTTTCGTTATATAGAGGCAGCGCAGTAACCTTCGCCTTTTGAGCCAAAAACAAGGACTTGAATGTTTTGAAAATTAGACAGTAATAAGGTAAATGAGCTATAAAGTAAATGAAATTATATTATGATGTTGGGAAATGAGAAACTGAATTTTACCGGTTCCAGTTGGATGATGTCCAGTTTTGAGGAGACAAATCAACTGAATCCATGAAATCCAAAAGTTCATGTGGCTGTCAAGCGCCGACCTTATCTTCACATTAACATTAAAAAAGTAACTGAAAATTATGCGTGCCTTTTCAACGAACAATAATCCCAGATAATCATGTTAATTAATGCGCTAATCTGGTCGTAAAGAACGTAGTTGATTTAAATAATTCGTTGGTTTAGTCAAAAAGGATTAAATCTACCAATAAAGGTCTAATTAGAAAGAAAAAGAAGACATTTACAATTCACCGTCGACGAGGCATCTGCGTCAGCTTTTACCTAGGAGAAAATGTCAGCGTCGCCAGATTGAATCGTCCGTCCAATTCAGTAGCCCGGCCCATGAAATCCCCGCCAAGAGGAGAGCTTGGTCAGCCATCTCCAAACCTGATTCCGTCTCTCCCCTTTCCACATCCTGCGAATCTATCAGAATTTTGCAGAAAACCAGAACACGGCAAATCATAGAAAAGAAGAATACGAAAGTCTGACGAGATGTTGAAAGAAACAAACTTGAGAAGAGGAAGGGAAATTCTGGATAAAGTGAATAAAATTAAGTGCCAACTTGATGGAAATTAATTGAATTGGAAAACTTGTGATGGGAGAGACGTCAGAGGTGAGAAAATTCGGTGATGATGATGACGTCGAACAAGACTTTTCAAGACGTTGATTTGTTGCCGGTTTACGAGCTGCAGGTTACGCTTGCCGTCGAGCCAAAACAACAA
The DNA here is from genome assembly GCA_948192965.1 of Dalechampia spathulata. NCBI lineage: Eukaryota > Viridiplantae > Streptophyta > Magnoliopsida > Malpighiales > Euphorbiaceae > Dalechampia > Dalechampia spathulata. The sequence continues at coordinate 6,445 of CANYBF012742556.1, read as the reverse complement.
ACTTACTTTCATCTAAATGACAAACCCATCGCTACTTACAAAAAATAAATTTTGTTGTATAATTTTGTTCTTTTTCCTTTTTTTTTATATATATAAAAAGCTTTAAAATATAAATAAAGAAACATTTTTGAAAATTAAAATTGGAAAATAAAAGTCAAATCATTTTATGGGTAGCTAATAGTTGTTTAAGAGGTGTTTAATAACTAATTATTAAAAAATTTCAATAATTATTTTTATTTTCAACTGGTGTTTTTGAATTAGCTCTAATTTGAAGCTCTTCATTTAATTTAGCTATAATCACTTAATTATCCTTTTATTAATAAAATCTGATTCAACAAATATATCAAATAAAATCTTTTTTTTTTGCTATTTCGAAAAAGACATTCCAATCGATCTCATGGAAAAAACACTTTTTTTAAGAATAGTTGACATATTTGAAGATTTTCAAACAAAGGGTAGTCAAATTATTATTTCTCATATTTTAGTATCTTTTATTACCCTGTAACTATTTTTCATTATTTTATGCATATAAATATTTTCAATTAGTAAAAATATGTAAAGTATAGGCTAATTTTATTTAATATATATATATATATATATATATATATTATAACCTTTTTTAATATGACTTTTTAAAAAATTTCATCCATATCTATAATGGCAATATAACATATAAATAATAACAGCTCATCATAGTTTCACCAAACACCTGATAAAATAACTATAGGCCCTTAATGGAGTACTTTTTTTAATTAATTTCCTTAGCATAATAATATTCTTTAACGCCTAAGATGAGGTTGATTGACGTAAGGAAAAAAAAAAAAGTAATGAAAATGACTTGTTTTCAAAATGAATTTTCAAAAAAATAATTGATTTTCAAATTTAATAAGATTTAATAAATGTTTAATATAAAATTAAAAAGAATGGACGTGTATTTAACAAAAATAGTTTTAGAAATTATAAATGTTTTTGAAAAATTCATGATTTTTGTGATTATTTAAGGATGTAATGAACGCAAAACCCGGTACTATAATGTCCAAGAAGAAAATGATATTACAATCCACAAGTCTATCAAGTTTTTAAACTGAATGTTCAAGCAACATATGCTATAGCATATATATGCATGACATTTTATTGCACACTCATAACACACGTACACATATGAAGCTTTCATGGCTGCCAGATTGATCCGTACATGTCAGATAACAATTAGAAGGAACAAATGTCAGGAATAAATGAAATAATTTAGCTTGATGGGAGAAATTGCGACATAGTAATATACAAGAACCCTAAAAACAAGCTGAGGATCTTGACAATTTGCTCTCAGACTTTATAGGAATGGATATATTGTGCTATTTATGGAATTGGATGATGAATAGGGTAATGCATTCTGGGAACAGTACACATGCAAGTAGACAAAATGGGCAGCCATAGCCATTGGGTCAAACGAACAGTGAGAAATGACGATTTTCAGAGGTTATCATATTTCGTAAGAAAGAAAGCGATGCCGCCCACTAATTAACCAATTAATAATCTTCTTTCTAGCTAAAATAGACTTGACAAGTGGTAAAATTCAACATCTTTAACGGTTGCATGTAGGGTTCTTGTTTTCTTGAAATTTTTCCTTTAAAATGAATGATTTTCTCTTCAAAAGTTTCTGGATACCCTATACACATCATCCAATATTCTTCCTATTAAATTAGTTTATGTTTTAATTAAATTTGATACGCATCTTTATCTACCAAAAAAAGAAAAACAAAGTGGACTTGTTCTACATGCACATTTGCTGGGACGTGAGTATCTTTGCAATGAAAAATAGTGTTTAGTTTAACATATTAATTAAAGCTTAATTACCTGAGCATCAAGGTTCGTTGAATTTCAGAAGTGCTGCCATGGTGCGTCTCAGCCAGACGAGGCATCTGCCATTAAACTCCAAAAGAAAAAAAAAAAAGTCATCATTATAACAAGGGATCTCAAAGAAGGAAGAGAAACCAAAATTGGAAAGAGAAAAAAAAGTACCCGATCCGTGCCATGACGTTTCCTTGAGATGCAACAGCAGTGATCTCCCCATGGTCATAGCTGAGAACAAGTTTGGTGTTGTTCCTGATTACGTTTGGAAGAATATAGTGCCTAACATGTTCAACGCCATCTTCCACAGAAACAGACACCATAGGTTGGCGATATGGATTCGCTTCAGCATCAAGTATGTCACAGCAAATATCTTTAAACTCTCCTGGAGGGATTATGACCCTAGCAATAGGAGCCATCCCCATACGCAAAGTTACTTCGACAACAATGGCGTGCACACGGTTCGCATTTTTCAACTCAGTGAAAGTCGATAGGATGCTCCCCATTGAAGATTACTCGGTTTATGATTATCTGAGACGAAGAAATCTACATTCAAATGAAGACCATGTTTGATTGAGCTAGCAAAAGAGATCTTTGTAGTTTGGGTTATCAACAACAAATGGAAATATTGGTAAGTTTTCAAGAGAGTACTATCAGCACAGTTAGCAAATCATAAGAATGTTGATTAACCTCTATAATTTAGAGCAGAAATACATCAAATTCAGAGAATCAAATATTACTGGCACTTTTTTGTATCGCTTTTTTCCTTTTTAACTTTTTTTTGAAGAAAAGGTTTGAACTGACAAAAGATCCCAGAGATCGAACAGGTAAATTCCAGGAGTCACAAGCAATCATGAACTACAGGTGGTGTTGTTCCCTGGTTTTATCTAAACATATAATTAGGGACTTGACAAATCTGATCGAAAGCGGCCTCAATATAGCCCCCTCAAGAAAACATGTTTGATGAGAGAGAGAAGGATAAGACACCAAACATGTATGGTAAGATAGCTATAGATTTTTAAAACATGAAAACCAAAAGAAATGGAACAGTATCGATTTTTGGTCCAGTATTCAAATCGGTATCTCACTGATACAGTTTGTTATATAAGCAAACTGAAGGTGAAGAAGAAGGAGGAGAAGCAGGCGGAGGCTGACAAAGGCTACAACAGCAAAAATGAGTAATAAATTAAATAAAAACTGCAGAAGCAAATGAAGAACAAGATAATCAAAAATATAAAAGAAGAGAGAATCATAAAAGAAGGGAGAATCTGAATAAGAAGATAATTAAAACATAAAAAGAGAGAGAAAAAAACAAAGAAACGCCAGATAAAGAAAGAGAGAGGAAACGAGATAGAGAAAAATGGGAAGAAGAAGATGATGAAAAAGATAATCAAAAGATTAAAGAAAGAGAAAAAAAGTATAAGTTGCAGCTCAGATGAGATTCCATGAAGGAAATCAAGCCATCTAAGAAGCAGCAGAAGAAGATGATGAAACACAAGCCAATCAAAAGATAGAAAAAAAAGGAGAGACGAAAAAAGAAAAAGAAGAAGAAGATGATGATCGTGAAAAAATAATCAAAAACTGAAAAAAATCTGAATTATCACATATCTCGGATTCCACGAAATAATTAAATCGAGCTACATAAGAAGAAGAAGAAGATATGAATTATCACACAGATCAGATTCCATAAAATAAACAAAGCAAGAGATGGTATAAATTATGAAACATGTAAGTCAAGAGGAGCGAATACCCTTACTTGAAAAATCCTCGGAGCTAATGCTTCGATCTTCCTTCTTGTCGAATTGCCAGTGTTCTTATGGTTTCCGTCCCTACTGGTAGTACGTGGTTTTTTTTTTTTTTTTAATTTTTTTATGGGATGTTGACGGCTTCGTTTCTGACTCTGCTGGGTGCGTCGGTCCTAATTCAGGATTACGTAGTCTTAATCAATTACTATTAGTTTTTATTAAAACTAATTATTGAATTATTTTTAAATTTTCCATATAGAAAATTTTAAACAAAGCTTAATATGTAATATATTATTGTAATTTTTTTTAGCGTTATGAGGGTATTCATTACTTCATAGAACAGCATCTTTTGAGACATTAAAATCGGATCTTTTCCCTTCCGAAGGTGGTACTTGCACCTACTCAGCTCAGTTGATTACCCTATTAAATCAACTCTGTGTTAAATCCGTCATTCCCTTCATTAAGATACCATCAATTATACTTATACAGCATCTTAATGACCAACTTCAATCAATAGTTAATGGACATAAACATTTTAATTCAAAAAAGATTAAGAAATGACCTTTTCTTCCTTCTGTTTTTGCCATGATCATGCCAGGTTGGGCTGCTCATCATTTTCATTTAGGCTGAAGACCGGGATAGGCACCCACTTAAAAGGAGGACCCAAGGCCCAATAAGGTAAACAGCAGATAGGCCTATGATTGAAAATTAGTTGGGTCGGTCGGGTCGGGTACGAAGGAATAGTCAACCCATACGCCTGAATTAGGAGATAAGATGTTGAAACACTGCAACTAATGGATGCAGACGAGTTTCATATGGTCATAAACCTTGACATGAAACAAAAGTATGAAAATCTGTTTCAGATAGGCATTTTTCTGAGAATATTCCCTTTGTTTTACCGATTAATATTTCTGTGTATGATGTTATAGCGAACAAAAGAAATCAAATATTACAAAAAGAAAAACCAAAACAAAAGCAAAAGGAATGTAATTGGCTAGAAATTTGGAAAACAGAAAGAAGAGAAGCATACCGAGTGGGGTGCATGGTGGAAGGGAAAGAAGCTTGACAGAAGCTCCTACGGAGATGGAACTTGGAAGGAAGAAGATCGTGTAGCGCAGGTCCATGTCTTGGCAATGACAATAATTGAAACAAGTCAACTGCTGTGGGTTTTTCAGACTCCAGGCTTGCGGTATTAAATAGGGATATTTGCAAAAGTATAGGATAAACTTTGCCAACTATTATTTTTTTTCACAAAAATATCAAAATTTTTTAAATATTATATCAACTTAGAAAATATCAATTTAAAATCCCATAAGCTTTTATTAATCAAATACAATTCTAATCGATATAACTATATAAAATAAATATAATTTATCAATTAAGTACAATTCTAATCAAATATAACTATATAAAATAAATATAATTTAAATTATTTCATTACATTATCAATAAAAAATATACTAACATAAATTATAAATACATAAAAAATATGTAAACTTTTTTAAAAATCTGATTTTAATAATAAATTTTTTTAGATCTATTTTTTATTAAAATATTTTTAATAATAAAAAATATTTTTATTTTTAATAATAAAGAATATTTTACCGTTTTTTATTTTTGATATTCTTTGACTTTTTATGTTTTAATATATACTAGTTCCTACAAAAATATTTTTTAAAATTAAAAATTATTAAAATAAATTATATATTTTAACAAATGTGGAATTTTTAAAAAATATGATTTTAATTATAAATTCTTTTAGATCTGTTATTTTTATATCAAAAATTTTTTAATAATAAAATTTTTTTTATTTTATAATAATCAATGATATTTTATAGTTTTTTCATTTTTGATATTCTTTAACTTTTTATTTTTAATATATAATACATTACTTCCTATAAATATATTTTATAAAATTAAAAATTATTAAAATATAAAAGTATATTATTTTAAAAATTATAATTTACAATTTTAGTTTCCAAATATATGTTAAAAATCATGTTAAAAATCATGATTAAAACATTTTTTAAAGAATGTATATATTTTATATAACTTTAAATTTTTAAGAAAGAGGTATTTATAATATATTTTACAAAACGTAATATATGATATGTAAGAGTTTACTAAAAGTATGTGATAAGTATACAAAAGTGTTAGACCCTAGGTTTTGATTGTTAAATCACGTGTGAGTCAATTTAAGTTATTTGCAATTTTCTAATTGTTTTCTTATATGGTACAGGCATACCAAATATCGTTTGTATGGTGTACGGCCATTCGGCTGGCCGTACCTTGTGGGTATTATTCCATTGAGTTTGGTATAGGGGTACAATTGGTTGGTACGGCCGTACGCCAACTCGTAGGAAAATGGTGTATCAGTAAACCTGCTTTGGTACGGGCGTACCAATGGGTGGTACGGCCGTATGCGAACTCGTAGGAAAATTATGTATCAGGAAACTTGGGTTGGTACGGGCGTACCAAGTGATTGTACGGCCGTACCACAGTTCCCTCCCATTTTCTAATGGCTAGTTTGAATCCGTACGGGCATACAAATACAGTACGACCGTACGCGACTTAGAAATTAGGTTTTAAAGTCTGAGAAACGGCTAGTTTTATCAGAATAACTTTCATATTTTCTTTGCTAACGAAAATATACTTGCAGAGCATTCGGTTTTGAGCTATACTCATTTGTCACAAGTAAGTTTCAAGTTTGTTTCTTCAATTGCTCTTTGTGTGTAATTCTAATCTTTGTGGGGTTGGTGTGAGATTAATCCATTGGGGATTATTTTGTGTTTGAGTTGATTGTAAGATTGAAATTGTAAAGGTTAGAGTGTAAGCCTTGAAAACATTGGGGA
>CANYBF012742534.1:0-10127 GCA_948192965.1 Dalechampia spathulata | reverse complement strand
AATATTACTAATAATTAATAATATTAGTAAATAAAATAAAATAATTATATTATAATGATGAAAAAATGATTATATATAATAATTATTATTATTTGATAATATTATTAATTATTATAATATTGTATTATATTATATGAATTTAATAATAATAATAATATTATTATTAATTAATAATAACTTTAATATTATATTATATTAATAATTATTATTATAATATTAAAATTAAAATTAAAATTAATATTATTAATAATTTATTTATTATTATTATTATTTATTATTATTATTAGTGGTAGGGGAGGGGAGGGACGGGTAGGGGCAGAGGGAAATGCAACAGCGATCAAATTTAAAATTTGACTGTCATATCATTTAAATTGTCACATCATTTAAATTATGACAAGTCATTTAAATTATAACAAGTCATTGACCATCAATTAAAGTGACGGCCAATCTCAAATGTATACCAAACTAAGAATTTTGTTAAAATGGACACTAAACAAAAAATTTTTAAAATTATTTACATGCCCATCTAACATTCACCGAAACGATTCGTATAAGAGCAGCCCGAACCTGAGAAGTTCTGGGCCTAAAGGTACACGTGGCGTCCGGACAAGACAAAAAAGTTTCATCGAAAAATAGAATCGATCCCATGCTATCATTTCCTCACCAACCTTAAACGTGGAAGTTAGATACACCTAAAGCTCCCGAGACAAACAACCGAACGTGAAGAGCCGTCATGGCCATGTGAATTCGTTAAAGCGAAGGAATTATGAGCGTGTCTCCCACTCTCCTTAAATAGCGTACCCATATACTCTAGCACGTAACCATCATCGTGTGTGATACACTTCCATTTGGGGCGCGTCTTGAAATATTATTTTCAGTCTCGAAGCTGTGGGAGGGGCCAATTTCAATCGCAGTCCCTACATTCCTTACACCGTTTTTTTATAAAAAGGTAATGATTTTACATAATATACTTTATTTATTAATTTATTTTTATTTAATAAATAAGAAATAAAATTTGATTAAATAAAAAAATGATTTGATTAATAATTTTAAGTTTTAAAAGCCATATATAAATATATAAAACAATGATAATGCCACTGGACATTTTTGTACCCTTTTCCAAATTTCCATACGTAGATTGGAATTGAAGAGTTGTTGGGGGCAGAAGTGAAAATGTAACTAAATTCAGGGACTGATAGAGAAAACAACACAGAATAAAAGGGAAAAGGAAGCGTACAGCGCGATGCATTGCGTACAAATGACTCGACGAATCCGATAAAAGCTCTTTCTCTGTTCGTATGCTCTTTTACCTTTTCTTTCTCGGAAGAAATTTCATTTGTCAAAATAAAATTGTTATTTAGCGAATTTTCTTGGAACGAAATGAGAGAATATTAACTAATTCCCATAAATTTTCTCTCCTTGTTTCGATCTTATCGCCGTAGTTTAGAATTTCTGTAAAAAATTTAGAATTGGAACTGATGAGAACCGGCACCAAACCCTAATTTCTTTCGGTATATCTCTCGAAAATCATCGATTCCTCTCATTTTCCTCGCCTTTCATTTCTCGGTATGCGTGAATTTTGGCTGAGAATTTTTTACTCTTCCAACTTTATTTTGTTAAAATTTTGAAATATGCTGTGGTGTTTGTTTGATAAGAAAATTTGGGATGGTGTGTTTTGGTTTGAATTTCTAATGCTGAATGTTAATTCCTTCATCTGTTAATTTCGGTTTGATGAATTTGGCAGTTAATTCGCTAATTAATTAAACAATGTCGAAAGTTTGGAGCTTTCGGTTAAAGCAATGGTTTCATTGCTTTTCATTATTATTAATGATCTTCAATCACAAATGGATTGTCTTTTAAAATGATGATAATAACAAAATTGGATCTGAGACTGGATAAAAAGAATACGGAAGGCATGTGGCTAAGATTAGGCTTTTATTTATTTATTATTTTAGTTTTTTTTTCTTATTTATGTAAGCTGATGAACTAGCTGTCAGTTCCATCGTGATTCTTTAACCAAGCACGTTCGTTTGGTATCTAGATATATGATTGAATATTTGATTTAATTAGATTTAATTGAATCTCTGACTTTGGCATCATTGCTTGTTTGATGGTGAATGTTTTTTGTTTTGTTATATATACCAGATATATATTATTCGTTCCATTCAACTCATTCTTTCCTCCTGATCTAGATTTCCTGCCAGTTACACGAATTACAATTCAGGTATTTTTCATTGTTAGATAGTCTTGATCTTTTTTTTTGATACCTTTCCTACCCCGGAATTGTTTTAAATTTTGAAATGCGCAATTCTATACAAAATCAGGTATATCTTTGTGAAGTTGATCTGGCTGGTTAATGCTGGATTATCTTGATCAATTCACTGCGTTGCATTCTTAGTTTGAATGCCTTTTACATCTAATGTGCTATGAGGGAAATGTGGGAAGAGAATTTTTGAAATTCAGCATTTTTGAGTTTTAGGTGCAATTCTTGGGTTCTATGATTGAGCTGTTTTATATTGATCCTACGTAAGAATCTAATTCTTTGATGCTACCTAAGCTATTAGAATTTGGAACTTCCAAGAGTTTCTTTGACATTTTTGTTGATAAAATTATCATCTCAAGCATGGTGTTTACATTTTAAGTTCGACCTGTTTATTCATGTAGAATCCAGAGTCTACAACCAATTATATCACATTCTTTTCTGTAATAATGATGGACTTCCTTTGGAAAAAGACGCAGGTTTTAAAACATCAATAACAATTGTACGGATGTAACAAACATCTTAGGGCATCAACTCTCTCATACCTTAAAATACATATCCTTAATTGCATAATTAGAAGTGTGGATAATGGATGGGGATCTTTACTAGGTTTTGTTACCTGAAGCTAGCTGATGCTGATGACGTTCTCTTTATTTTCTTGTCCAACTTGTTGCTTTCAATTTTTCATGTAAGAATTTCGATCATTTGATCTCTATAGTGTGTATATTAGGATTTGGCTTCTACTGTTGTCGGTCATTTAGTAGGGTTTTTCAACTAATTATGCTCCTTGGTCATTCAATGAATGTCTTAGAAAATTTTTAGAGGTCAAACCAATTGTATTAGGCCTGTATTAAACTAAAGCAGTCACAATCTGCATTTTGGGCATTTTGTTTAACTCTGCTATTGCAGTGTTTCTTTCCTGGATAGATCACAGCTGGTTAAGATAATATGATATTTTTGTAATCGGCAGTAAGAATGATTTTTACCAGTTTTTTTAGTTAGGCGATTGAAAGAGAGGGTTTATAAACATGACCTAAATGGTCATATTTACGTAGCTTACTTTTGCTAGTTCATTTTGACAGAAAAGCATCCATGTCACATCTATTACTAGGCGTTGGAATTGCAGAACTACAGTTTTACAATGTGGTCTAAGCTTGTCATTTTGCATTCTGATACCAGATTGGGCTGTTATACATATGCTGAAAACTAAATAATGAAAGATACTCGGCCTTTTGCTGATGTTAGAATGAATTGGCTAAAACTTCTATTTAATTTTGCTTCATCATGTGATCCAAGTAAAGGTTTACGATGCAAAGTTCGTTGAAATATCAGTTAACAAAATCTCAACCATATGCAGCGATTCACTTACCCTTCGGTTGATTAATACATTCATGCATTAATTCAATGATGACCTTCTTCCGTATGCATTTAAACTGATTTCTTTTTGCCACATTATGGTGGAAAATAACGAAATCAAATGGTTCATTTACAGCCATTGAGCTTTGACCATGATGTTGAATCGATGGCACTTATTATGGCCTTTCTTTTTTTTTTTTTCCTGAAATGGTCATGTTGATGAGAGAGAAAAAAAGAAGGCATGCTGTTTAGTTTAGATGGAAAATTTAGCTTTAGGAATAAATTGCTGTTGTGAAGTCTTAGAAATATTAACCAATATTACATATTTACGTTATGTTCTGTTTAACAGAACAAGGTCTCTGCACAATCGGAAGCTTTGAGTAAATTCCATTTGCTTTGATTTTTTTCTCATAATCAAGCGAGAATGCAGTTATAATGGTTGATACCGTTTTTCAGAAGTTTAATTTTTAGATATGTTGGTAAGTTTAGATGAGGTGGTAGAAAAGATTTTAAAACAGTTTCGGTTGATAACTTAACTATAGATGTCTTCAGATTTTTTAAAAAAGTGTTTGCTTGTTGCAAATCTTCTGATAATGCATCTAAAGGATTTCATTATCGTGTTTGGTGTTTAGGCTTATTTTGAATGGCAAAAGGTAGCAGGGGACGACGTGGGATTGCTTCACGACAGTGCAGGCCGGCACCATACCCATTGCCATCTTGCGGTCAGGATGTCTCAAAGGACATGTATATGAAGAGATCGAGAGTTTTGGATAAGAAAGACTGGGAAGATGTAACTTGTTCAGTGTGCATGGAGTGCCCCCACAATGCTGTTCTTCTACTCTGTTCTTCTCATGACAAGGGTTGCCGCCCCTATATGTGTGGTACTAGCTTCCGGTATTCAAATTGCCTTGACCAGTACAAGAAGGCTTACACTAAGGTTCTTGCTTCCGATGGTGATGGTGATGGTGATAGCCCAATTCTGCTCTCAGATTCTAATTGGCCTGCTGACAAGTGTGAAGGCACGGAGCTTGCATGCCCACTTTGCAGGGGCCAGGTCAAGGGGTGGACTGTGGTGGAACCTGCACGACATTATCTAAATGCCAAAAGGAGAAGCTGTGTGCAAGATGACTGCTCATTCGTTGGAACTTACAAGGAGCTGAGGAAGCACATGAGGACAGCTCACCCCTGTGCACGGCCACGTCAAGTTGATCCAGTTCTGGAGCAGAAATGGAGACGGCTTGAGAGGGAACGTGAACATGATGATGTAATAAGTACAATAAGGTCAACAATGCCTGGGGCAATGGTTTTTGGGGATTATGTTATAGAAGGAAATAATCATGGTTTTGATTTGGATGATGAAAATGGGGGTTCTGATGCTGATACAGCAGAAAGAAATGGAGGCTTAGATGTGGGTTTTGATCAAAACCTGGTGAACGTCTTCCTGTTATTGCATGCATTTGGTCCATCAGGGGATGGTCTCGGCAGACGACTGAGGCAATCCGAGAGAGCCAGCTACCGAATGGCAAGCGATGGTGCTGTTGACACACACCATACTTCTCCCGAAGGTGGTGGTGGCTTCAATGCCTCAGATGATGAGAATGACGGTGGCAATGACCATGGCGATGGTGGATTATCTCTTGTAAGCCGCCTTCGGCGCCATGGTAGGGCGCTTTTGGGCCGGTCAGGTAGGAGGCACAGGCATAGAGAAGCAAGTGGAGGTCAGAGATGATTAGATTTGATAGGTACATAGCTGTAGGGAGGACAATACCCAAGATACAAGGAAATACAAAGAATTGACATCAGCTTTCTATGTATTTACTTTGAATTGTGTGGCTCCTGTGGAACGGTGCAGGAAAATTTGATGCGGAAAGAAGAGGGATAACCTTTCCCATCCTTGTTATATAATATCTTTAGGTGATTCTCAAATTGCCTTCTGGGAGGCAACAGTTATTCTTCACTTTGAAAATAACAACTGTAAACATGTATTTTCTTCAATTGTACTCTTCAAATTCTACTTCTTTCATTCTTGGTTTGTTCCATCATCAAAACATGTTTTTTCATTCTTCGTTTGTTCATGTCTTTTCTTCAATCTGATCTAATCTTGGACTGTTCTATCATATTCTATGCTAATTGTATACCTTTGAAGCTTTCCTTGGATGACATTAAATTGTACTCGATGTTCGCTTTGTAATTAACTCACAGCCAGAGAGGAGTAGAGTTTGAATTCATAACAACCAACCACAGTAGAAGCTTTGATGTTTTATATTTGCGAAAAGGTAAATTTGAGCAAAATGGGGTTTCTTAAGATGCAGACAGACGCTTGGATTAAATTACACCGTACAATCACAATTCCAATCATGAAAAGGATTAAGTGAACAATTTACAGAATATACGAAAACTAAACCCAGATGGAAGAAAATGAGAAGATATTTCGCTAGTCTGTCTACCTTCACTTTCTTGGACAAAATTGTGAGCGTAGAATGTTGGCCGTAATCTTCTGGCAAAACGAGTATGTTGATGTTATACTATTTCTTTAATGAATCAAATCCATGGCATTGGCAAACGAACAAGGTACTCCAGTAATTGCTACAAATCCTTCTTCCTCCTTATGCCGGTTGGAACGCCGTAACATACCGGAGAAGCTCCGATCAAGAAGGGAAGAGCGCAAGCTTCACGAGCTTGGCTCATGAATGATCCAACCCTAGGTCTATGATTACATGAAAATTTCAAGGTATCACTATCACAGACGTCAGCTTCTTTCTTCTTTTGGACTCTCTTCTTGGTGATTTTGCGATCCTTCAAGTTCATGGCCTCAAATTCTTCTGCAAGTAAATTACATTGGATGCAATCTGTGGAAGCACTAGATCTTTCCTTTAACCAGGCATCAAGCATTGCCTTCCCAAATCGATCGATGTCTTTGTCCGTGACTTCCCAAAGATTTGCAACGATGACCGGAGAACCAGCCAGAAGATAAGATAATGGAGTGCCTTGTGGAATGTAGCTTCCATTTAATGACAAGGCTCCGCTGCTGCATCCCATCAAAAGAGTAGCAGCACAATTTTCCAGTTTCTGAATCTCTTGCTGAGAAATATATTGGGCACCTGTGCCACAAGATTCTACATGGCTACATAAACAATATTTTTGGTAGCAACTTCAAATAGGCACAAGTTATAATAATGCATACCACTTCCATGACCAAAATATAAGAAGAGGTCATGACTCTTTAACGCTGAAGACAATTCTTCAGCAGTGGGAACACATCCAGCTTTCCCCTGTTAACAATATTTTGAATCAACTATCATTTCAAAAAGTAGCATCCTTCAGCAATAATGCACTCAATAATCTCCGATGACATAGAAAAGGTGGGAGAGATCCTTAATAACCAAAATTGTCAATAAAATCAACCTACAATCGCTCTCTTTCTTAACCATGAGATGGAAAGAATTACCTCTAACTTCTGATCCCTAAACCAGCTTTCAAACTCAACCTGCGTGCTGCTTAGATCACCACTGGGATTCAACAAATAAAATGCATCCAGGGGATCTATGAAAGGAAAGGCAGAAAATATCCTCCCGACTTGCCCTTGCTGATTGCAGCTTCTATCAAGTGTCATGCAGATGCTACCAACAGAAGGCATCCGGTAGACCTCTTGGTTCCTCAGCACAGGTAAACTCTCCCAGGGAAACATCTGCACATAATCATACTCTACTTAGCTTAAACAAAACGCAATTAAATTGAAGCAAGAAAAGGCAAATCTAACGGACTCGAAAAAGACGCAGTAGATATCATGTGTCCAATCCTCCAGGATGGAGTGTGATGGATCAGAATGGAAGATTCGATTTGATCGGTTCCCCAGGCTCTTACGTGTCTTAGTTTAAAATGTATTCCAGGTCTAGGTTGATGAAAGAATCCTTCTCTATCAATACCAATACAAGAATCCTCATGTCTAATTAATTTATTTAAAAATAATATTCACTGACAACTATCACCAAATTTCGAGTGTTTGATCATACTCTCATTCTACCACCTGCCACAATGTGACTTTCCTAGCTTTAGCAGCAAAATTCTTGCCTTCCACGTGAGCATTTAAAATTCGGTACCAGTTAATGAAGTTAGATACAAAGTACAACTCTAAAAACCATGAGCTCATTTAAATATGAGAATCTAGCCTAAATCAATTTTAAATCTCACCAACCATCCTAAGATGCTCTTAAAGCCAATTCAACCAAGACATAATGCAATCCAACATCAACCGATGGCTACAGGTTGAAAACTACCAAGAGAATATGAAATCAAGGCAACATCACAGCAGTTAAGATCGATGCCAGTGTGTAACAGTAAAAGAGAACCAAAACCAAGAAACACTCACCTGCACCTCAAAATCCAACACCAAAATTAGAGGTTCTCTATTTACAGAATTCTCTTCAATTTCATTCACTGCCTCGTATATCATTTGGCCAGCCAATTTGGCCAGTTTTTGAACTTCATATTCTTTAGACAGTATCCGACACTTATCTTCATCAGAATGTAAAGCTTTCCCAATGAAGCAACCATTCTTCATATATAACAAGTCAGATATGCATGCTTCTGCATCTAAGAGACACTCTCTTCCTCCAAGAAAAACATTGAGAAAACTCTCATTAATATCAACTTTACATTTGGATTTCAGATTTCGCATCAGCCTTTGCCGTACAGAATCAACGTGCTCGCAGTTGGATAATTCACCAAGGAGTATGTACCTCAGTGGACCCAACCATAGATCTTCTAATTTCCTGGATCATTAACGCACAAAACCACACATCTTGTAAATATATACCCGAGTCAATTCACAGAATTTGATACCTAGAGCTAGCATAAATATAACAGATCAAGGTCTTGAATTCACCACACTCATTCAACATGCATTGTCTGAAGCTTCTAAGCAGAACCTATTTTCTACATCCACTATAGTTTATTAATGAGTGAAAAAAGGTAGGATTTTTCCAAATGAACAAGAATGATAGTTTAAACAGATTCTGTCCTTGATACACTTTAGCAAGTACACGTCCAGGTAATTCACAGACAGAAACATGAAACTGAAAAAACTTAGTATAACGATTCAGGCTAAAATTAAATTCGTTAGTAAAGACAAATACCTTAGCAGTTTACCAAGTCGAACATCCAGCTTCTTTCTCCTCATCCACCATAAAGTTCTATTCTCTTTGGTATCATCCAAAGGAAAGATTGATGAAGACAAATAATTCTCCTCTAATATAAGTTTAAATGCAGGAGCAACTTCATCAATTACAGTGAAACCCCAGGGACAATGCCAATGTTTATCTGATTCATTATTCTCAGATTCTTCAGAGACAGACTTTTGTGCTGCAGCATCTGAAATTTCTGACAATGTGCAAACTGTTATATTCAATAACATACACAGACAACAAAGGGCATGCAACATGTACCATTCAGTTGACGAATTTCTAAAAATACCTTCTGAAATTGAATCCACTGGCAGAAGCATTACAATAGGTTGACTCTTAAAATTCAGGCGTGACAACATCATCCATGCAGGGAAACATGAAGGATACATCAGTAGTTCTTGCAACAAAGTTGCACAAGGATCTCCTATTAAACTCATGCAAATGACAGTGGTGCAAGGAAGGTTTCTGAAAAATTCTGCCACAAAATGTTCCAGGCCTTGAAGAGATTCAGGTGCAAGCCTGCCACACAAGATGAAAGAAAAATCAGAATATATTTTGACCCAAGAAAAGCCTCAGAATGCATATGTAATGGCTGATACCTTGGCATATTACATGCTTTTAGTTCTTTGAATGTTGAGGTGGTCTCTAATGAGCCCTGAAAGCAAAATCAATAAGGGGATAATTACAAAACAGAGATTTTACTTTCTATTTTGCAATAATGTCATGTGATTTTTAAGCTTTTGTAAAAATAACAAATAACAAAAATAATGAATTTTCATGTTAAATCTATATTAAACGTTTATGAAACTTTTATTAAACTTGTGGTAAACCTTGAAAGATCACTTATGGATGGAGACTCCACATAATGATGCAGAATACTTTAATGGCTAAGAAAGTGAAATGAGAAACATATGCTAAAATGATAATTTAGCAGTCACTCCAGATCCACCAAGCTCATGTATGTCGCAACAATTCCGTCCATACAGAAAAACCAACAGTGCATGAAAATCTACCTGATCATCTAAAAGTTGATCAGCTTTATGTTTCCGGCTGATACTTGCAAGGAATTGGTAAGACAAAACGGTACCAAGTGAAGCTTGATGGAAAAATGATGCCCAGTGACCTTCAGAAAGCACTTTGCAATGATGAGCCAAAGAAAAATGCTCACTTGTCGAAGAAAGAATAAAAACACTAGAAAGCAATCTGGAAACCTGTTAATTTAGTAATTAAGACAAAGACATTAATCATTAAAAAATAGAAGGAAAAGCAAGCAAATGTAACCTAAAAGATATGGGAAATAAATAAGTCTTGGAGCCTAAAGAAATAGA
>CANYBF012742229.1:0-23915 GCA_948192965.1 Dalechampia spathulata | reverse complement strand
TTTGAAATTCATGGCTTAATTAAATTCAAAGTTAGGTAGCCACCCAACATGAATTAAATTCAAAATTAGGTAATTAATTTTTAGCACCCAAAATTAGACTTTAATTGTTATGTTCACATGGCTTGAAACTAGTATAAATAGGTCATTAGTTCAAGCTATAAATCCATCCTAAAATCATTCCAAAATCTCAAAGAGCAAGTGAGATAAAATAGAGAGTTGTAGACAGAGTTATTTCTTCTTTTATCAAGAGAGAATTTTCATTGTTTCTCCTTGATAAATAAAGGAATATTTGTAATTCCTATTTTTCCTTATAGTAAAATTCTTCTACCTTGTCCGTGGTTTTTACCCTAATTTGTTTGGGGGTTTTTCACGTAAAATTTATGTGTCCTTTATTTCTATTTTCTCAAATTATTAGCTGTGATTCTGCTTTATTCGTTCCGCATTCACAACAATTAATATTCATAACCTTCTACTAATCATTATTTTAATATGTTCGATACTTCCATTGATAATTCTTTAATTCAATCTGTTAATATTAATCGAGGTTATTAAATTGGATTAAGGATTGATCACTCATTAAAATGAAACTAACATGCATTAATATTCCAAACTAACTGAAAAAAAAAAACAGCTTTATCGTTGGTTAAAACAAAACCTATAGTCCTTTTTAACTTGGTTTACCTTTTTTCTTTTTTTTTTTTTCAATCCTTTGCAAGCTGTCAAATTCAATCTGCCTTTCACCGTTTCATGCTTACATGCGTGTCTCGACTGGTAATTTATTGTTGAAATTAAGATGCTTTGATTAATCCTTCTTATTTATTTCTTCATCTGTTCTTTAATTTCTCGCGGGAAGCGTCCGGTTTGGATAACCAGATCGCGGTTCTGAGGAAGGATGAGCGAATCTGGTAAAAATGATCTATTTGTTGGATGTCTGGTTTGGTTGGAGGATCCTGAGGTATCTTGGATTGACGGAGAAGTTGTGGAAAAGAAAGATGAACAGATTACAGTGAAATGTACCTCCGGAAAGACAGTGAGTTTTTCTTTTTCATGTTTTTGCATGATTTTTCATAAGATTTGGCAGAATAAATCTAGAATATGAACAGCTTTTAATTGCATTGCATAGCATTGATATGTATGATGCGTGCATGATAGAACGTACATGCATGCAGCCATCTATCTCCTTTCCTTTTGTTTTTATCATGTTGAAATATACTTTTATTCCATTTTTGCTGTATATTGTGTTCGGATATCATATTTCTTCCGTGTTTCAGGTTGTTGCTACAGCATCTGGTATTCATCCGAAGGATCCTGAATTTCCTCCTGCTGGCGTGGATGATATGATAAAATTGGCATATTTGCATGAGCCAGGCGTTCTGCACAATCTTTGTTGTAGATATGGCCGAAATGAAATATACGTAAGTTTAGTTGATAATTTACATGTTCTGACAATCCATTTTGATGTTCCAGTTTCAGTAGATTCATTAATTTGCTGGCTGGTGCCAGTTTAATAATATCTTTTTTTAATGCATGGTCATTACTTCGTTGGCCATACACTGTAGATTCCAAGTTCGTTCTTGAGATTATATTTTTTCATATAAAGTTAAAATCTTTATCGGTGATTCCAGACCTACACGGGTAATATATTGATTGCGGTGAACCCTTTTCAAAGGCTTCCCCATTTATATGGCAGCGATGTGATGAAACAGTATGAAGGGGCACCCCTTCATGAGATAAGCCCGCATCCATTTGCTATTGCAGATTCAGCATATAGGTAATAGTTCGTTTCTCTCAATGTTCTTCTAAGTAGTTTTTCGTCACAGTAATATGGATTCCAATATTGCAGATTAATGGTTAATGAGGGAATAAGTCAGGCAATTTTGGTTAGCGGGGAAAGTGGAGCTGGTAAAACGGAGAGCACAAAGATGCTTATGCGTTATTTAGCCTATATGGGAGGGAGAGCAGCAGCTGAGGGAAGATCTGTTGAACAGCAAGTTTTGGAAGTAACATAATTTTCTAAGTTTACACTGATCCTGCTAGTAGCTACCTTTTTCTTTATGGAAAATGAGTTTAATGATAACAGATCGGTTTTTTTTTTTCCTTTTTTACGCTTTGGCAGTCCAATCCTGTTTTGGAAGCATTTGGTAACGCGAAGACTGTTAGGAATAACAATTCAAGGTGGTACACCTTTACTGAGAATGTTCACTTTTTGTTCATATTGCAGGTTAAAACTTTCTAAATGTTTCTTCCTTGAATTGTAGTCGTTTTGGTAAGTTTGTGGAGATTCAGTTCAATCAGAGTGGGAGAATAACTGGAGCTGCCATCAGGACTTATTTGCTAGAAAGATCACGTGTTTGTCAAGTATCTGATCCTGAGAGAAATTACCATTGCTTTTACATGCTATGTGCTGCTCCTCAGGAGGTAAATTGATGCCCTACATGCTTCTGCAAGTTTCCACGATGGACCGTAGTTTTTGGTGCAATGATTATTAGAAATAACTAGTGTCTTTGATCAAAGTGGTTATTTTATCTATGACAGATTTTTCCCTGAACATTTAGTGGCTAGCGGTTTATTTTTTCCATGGATTCAATAATTATAAAAACACTTTGAAGAGGACTCGCTGACTGTTGTATCTGAGTTTCATGTTTTATTTAATCCATGGAAAGCTAAAGGAGCAGATAATATTCCATAGTTGATGTTATTCCATTTGAAAACGAAAATTTTGTGTCCCAGACCATTCTATCAAAGATCTGTATCTTTGGGTGTTCTGTCTGCATTCTTACCAACCTTATGACATGTTGAAAGCTGTTCCTGTGCGTAGACCATACCGTTCAAATTTCTCTGGCGAGATCTTAATGGATTTTCTATAGCATTTCAACTGTCTTACGTCCATGATTTTTTTTTTTTAATGCATCTTAAGGACGTTGAGAAGTACAAACTGGGAAATCCTAGAAAGTTTCATTATCTTAATCAGTCAAACTGTTACGAGCTGGATGCAATGGATGATTCTAAGGAATATCTTGACACTAGGAAGGCCATGGATATTGTTGGGATAAATGTGGATGACCAGGTACCAGATTTGCATTTTGTTTTTTTGGAACATGGTTTTCCTGTGAACATGGTTTCTAAATGTCCTTTACAGAATGCAATATTTCGAGTTGTGGCTGCAATACTACATCTAGGTAATGTTGAGTTTGGAAAAGGAGATGAGCCAGATTCTTCTAAACCTAAAGATGATACTTCTCGATTCCATCTGAAGACAGCTGCTGAACTTTTCATGTAATTCGTTGATTGATTTGTCCTCAGAATTTATGCTTTCATGTTTAGATTAGTTCAGACTTCCTATAATCTGCGAGTTTTATTTAGGTGTGATGAAAAGTCTCTCGAGGATTCCTTGTGCAAACGTGTGATAGTGACTCGCGATGAGAGCATAACAAAGGCACTTGATCCTGCTGCTGCCACTACCAACAGGGATGCTTTGGCCAAAATCGTTTATTCAAGATTATTTGATTGGTATGATGCAACATTCTTCAGTTGCTTTCTGAAGAGGATGTTTTCTTCTTTTGCTACAGCTGTCTAATTTCTTACATTCTCACGCTTCAGGCTTGTGAACAAAATTAACAACTCTATTGGTCAAGACCCTGATTCTAAATCCTTAATAGGAGTTCTGGACATATATGGATTCGAGAGTTTCAAGACAAACAGGTGCTTAACCGGTATGCTTTTGTTTTCATCATTTATGAAGGTTAATTTTCTTGCAGAGAACTACTGCATCAAACACCAGATTATTATATAGCATCCAGACTGAATAGCTGAATATGCATCTGGGATGTAACTATAGTCCAATAGCAATAAACAACCAAATAACAAGAGTTAAATACAGTAAATAATTTTCAGAATCACCAAATAAATGCATGTATCACAAGGATTAAACAGCGTCCAATAAGGACGTTGCATAATCTAGCAGGGAACAAAAACTCCTACGAAATTTCTTGAACTTTAAAATAATATGGCCCTGAGAAAATTAGAATTGAACTTCAGAGCATATAAATTCCAACACATAAACTCAGTGATTAAATCCTATCTCACTTGTAAGTGGTGAAGCTTTAACAAATTACAGCTAGTCATATGTTTTACATCCTATGTATAAGACATAGTACATATGTGCCATTTTTTTCATCTTCTGAATTTATTCTCTCTTCCTTGGTTTTGCTTTATTGATGGTTAAATCCAGACTTATAATTTTGACTTGTTCACTGCAGCTTTGAGCAATTTTGTATCAATTTGACCAATGAAAAGCTGCAGCAACATTTCAACCAGGTTTTGTACATTAGCAATATATCCCTTTGTTATTTATTTATTTTTTTTAGCATTCGGTGGAACCTCCAAACAACTTCTCTTAGCTTAATCTTTCTTGCATAATGTGTTTGACAGCATGTCTTTAAGATGGAGCAAGAAGAATATACCAAAGAAGAAATCAATTGGAGTTACATAGAATTTGTGGACAATCAGGATGTCCTTGATCTCATTGAAAAGGTGGATACTCTTTTTCTTAGCACTGAACTTTTTTTGCCAGATTGTGTTAAATTATTTTGTGATCCACAAACAAAAGTAGCAAATTAACGGAGTGTTTAGCTTTATTTTTGTTGTCTACTGTAAGTCATTATTGTTGGGAATAATATAGAATTTATTTCGTGAAATGTACACAGCGACTAGAGACTTTACCATTCTAATTTGTTGTTTTGCAATTTCAGAAACCTGGAGGAATCATTGCTCTTCTTGATGAGGCTTGGTATGTAAACAGAAAAAGAATGATGATGGGTCTTCATGAAACTGTTCACTTGTGTTTTTTCTTTTTGTTGCTATTGTTACCGTGCTGTTCTTTTCAAATTTATGCATACGTATCTCCTGTTTATTCTTGTAGCATGTTTCCCAAATCAACAAACGAGACATTTGCACAAAAGCTTTATCAGACTTTTAAGGACCATAAACGCTTCACCAAGCCTAAGTTGTCACGTAGTGACTTCACCATTTGTCATTATGCGGGTGATGTGAGTATGTTGTGACTTCAGCTTGAACTCCAGAAATATTCATACTGCAGTTGCGTATTCATCATCATTATTTCCTTTTTTTTGTCTTTGCCTTTAGGTGACATACCAAACTGAAAACTTTCTGGATAAGAATAAAGACTATGTTGTTGCAGAGCACCAAGCTCTTCTTAGTGCGTCCAAGTGCTCCTTTGTTTCAAGCTTGTTCCCGCCATTACCTGAGGACTCTTCAAAGTCATCAAAGTTCTCATCTATAGGTTCTCGGTTTAAGGTCTGATTATTCAGTCAACCATATTTTGATGCACATAATCTTCTTTTTTATACTGCAAATCTTAGCACCTGCCCTCAATACAGCAACAACTGCAATCCTTGCTTGAAACACTAAGTGCCACCGAGCCTCACTACATACGTTGTGTAAAGCCAAATAATGCATTAAAGCCAGGCATTTTTGAGAACAGTAATGTTTTGCAGCAACTACGATGTGGGGTAAGATTTGAGAGTTATTGTCATTTCCAGTTCCTTGAAGTTGATTTCAGTGTGTGTACCCGTTAATTTGCAATAGGTTCAGTTCATACACATTTAATTTCAGGGAGTAATGGAAGCGATTAGGATTAGTTGTGCAGGATATCCAACTCGAAAGATGTTTGATGAATTTATTAGCCGTTTTAGCATTCTCGAACCAGATGTTCTTAAGGGGAGGTAGCTTTACTAAATTTTCCTGTTTTTTTTGAAGTCACTATACGTCAATCATTTTGCACAACATTGTTATTTGAGTTGCGTAACTCTTTTCCTGTTTCTGCTGTAATCTGCATACATGGCAGCTGCAATGGGCCTACTGCATGTAAGAGGCTTCTGGAGAGGGCAAAACTTCAAGGTTATCAGGTAATTTTTCAATACCAACTTCTTTTAAGAAACTCTTTTGTCATGCTTCATGCATTGTTTTTCCTTCGGTGTCTTAACGTACAAGGGGTAATTGGTTTAAAATTCTTGATGCCGATGAGATATCAGCATGCAGTGCTAATTAATTGTACAACGCTGTTTATAACATTCAAAGGAAGAACCTTGCTGATCTTTTTATCTTGCAGATTGGCAAAACTAAGGTGTTTCTCAGATCTGGTCAAATGGCAGAACTAGATGCTCGTCGAAATGAGGTGCTAGCAAAAAATGCCTGCTTCATTCAAAAGCAAGTTCGTAGATATTTTTGTCGTAAAAGATATGTTCTGCTGCGGCAATCTGCCATTAGTTTCCAAACAGTGTGCAGAGGTATCATTTAATTTTGTCTACGTTATATATTCATGTCAGCAAATTGAATTTGTAACGGCGCTTTAATTCTCTCTTTTTTTTAACAAGACTTTAAATTCTCAATTTAGAACTTAATTTGCTCCTGATTAAATTTAATATAAATGTGCTTTATGTGGGCTGTTTACAGGCCAATTAGCACGCCATGAGTTCCACCGTCGTAGAAGAGAAGCTGCATGTCTTAGAATCCAAAAACATTCTCGGGGGTATTTTTCAAGGAAAGCTTACAACTGTCTACGCTCATCAGCTATTTCTATTCAGACAGGTATGCGTGGAATGGTAGCTCGTAATGAGTTTTGGTTCAGGAAGAAAACAAAAGCTGCAATTGTGATGCAGGTGAAGTTCATATACTTGATACAGAACTAGAACTTTATCATTCTTTCCTGAAATTGAATTTTTACAAAGCTCGTTAATTTTGTGCAAGTTGTCTAATCATGTAATTGACAAAATTGGACCACTGATGATGGTGTCTTTGTGATATAATGCATCATAAAATTATTGGTTGTTTATTTTATGTAGCTAATACTCTCTGACTCTCTATCGGACGTGATGCTTTTACAGAAAGAATGTAGGAGATACTTCACCTCCCTTCATTATTTGATGTTAAAAGAAGCGACTATTATCACACAATGTGCCTGGAGACGAAGAGTTGCACGTAGAGAACTACGGAAACTTAAAATGGTAACCTCTTCACCTATATTTCCATCTTCTTTTCATACTTATCTTTAAGCTCATTTTCTAGCCTTTGAACTGGTTCTTACTCCTTTTCTTCCATTCCATGGAGTGTTTTCAGGGATGATATCTAATATTTCTGCTTCAGTATCATATTTGACCTTTCATCAATCAATTAGCTGTATTATATGTTTCTCGTTTTTCCAATATGTTTCTAGGCTGCTAAGGAAGCTAGAGTTCTTCAAGAGGCCAAGCTTAAACTGGAAGAGCAAGTTCAAGAACTTAGCTGGAGTCTGGAGTTGGAGAAGAAAAGGAGGGTAGGAATGTTGATTTGGATCTTCACCCTAAAATCTTCTGACGTTTATCAACAACTTTGCTATGTCTAAATATTGGTTCAGATTTTATTCTGGCATATTGTTGATTCAGAATTTATTCTGGCTTATCCTGTGATTGTTAAGTTTTATAGTATTTGCCATTCACTTTAATGCAGGCTGAGATTGAGGAAGCCAAAACGAAGGAGAATGAAAAATTACATTGTGCTTTGCAAGAAATGCAACTTGAATTTCAAGAAACTAAAGCCCTGCTTATTAAGGAACGCGAAGCTGCAAAGAAAACAGTTGAACATGTTACTATCACCCAGGCGGTCCCAGTCATCGACCATGAAATAGTAGATAAACTTACAGCTGAAAATGAGGAGCTCAAGGTAAGACAGGTTGTTGTGAGCAATAGAAGAAAATAAGCATCAAAAGTATTTAATGTGGTAAAGTTTGACTCGTAAATAATATTCCGTCTCTGCCTCTTCACAGGCTATGGTAAGTTCACTTGAAAAGAAAATTGATGAAACAGAAAGGAAGTATGAAGAAAGCAATAAGCTTAGTGAAGAAAGGTTAAAGCAAGCATTGGATGCAGAGACAAAGATAACCGAGTTAAAAACTACAGTGCAAAGGTTCTTTAGAGATTTTTATGCTTGTGCCAAAACTGGTAAAGATGCATTCTTTAAATGAATTTTGAAACAAGATTTGGTTCTTATATCAGGCTTGAAGAAAAGCTTGCTGAATTTAAAGCTGAAGATGACGTTCAACGTCGCCAAACAATGTCTAGTTCGTCAGGCAAAAAAGTGCCAGAGCATTCAGCCACGACATCTCAGGTAAACACCCAGCATTTCATTAGGAAGTAGAAGCCTTTTTCTCACTCTGACTATGTTGCTATTTGAAAACTTATCAGTTCTTTTCTTTTGTTCTATACTCTTGCAGCCTCTTGAGAATGGTCATTATGTAAGTAGATGAAGTAGAAGGCAATTATTTTGCTTTATGAATGAATTAATTTTCCTGTTTATTTATTGTATTTTCAGTATTATTTGTTCTTGAGTGAGCCTACTTTCTACAGGAGCCAGAGGGTTCTTCACCGGCAAAATTGAGAAGTCAGAGTGTACGGTTACATGTATGTGCTCAGAGGCTGTAGAAAGCAATATTTATTTCCATTATATTTAATATTTTCAGTGATTTTATTTGAAAGTTATCTTATTTCTGGTACAGGAGTATCTCGATTCTTTAATTAAATGCCTGGAGCAAAATGTTGGTTTTAATCAAGGGAAGCCTGTTGCAGCAGTTACTATATACAGATGCCTTGTCCACTGGAAATCATTTGAGGCAGAAAAAACTAGTGTATTTGATCGTCTTATACAGATGATTGGTTCTGTAATGGAGGTACTTAAGTTTTACAAGTTAAGCATGTTTTGAATAGGAACTATCCTGCCTAAACATGCTTGATATGCTTAATGTTGTATGAAATGTCACTGCAGAATCCGGATGACAATGATCACATGGCCTATTGGCTATCCAATACATCTATGCTGTTGTGCCTGCTTCAACGAACATTAAAAACCGGCCAAAAGCCACCTATTCCAACATCATTTTTTGGGAGGATGACTCAGGTGGGATAATTTCTTATGGTAGATTATATGCACTTGTTCCACAAAAATGATATAATAATTCTTACTCAGACATGTATATATGATCATTGATTCTAGAAAGATGTTCTGCGTAAGAAGTTACATGCTCTGATTTTTTTGTATCTCCAGAGTTTCCGTTCATCACCTTCTTCTGCGAACCTAAAAGTTGGTAAAGATGTTGTACAAATGGTTGAGGCTAAATATCCAGCGTCGCTATTTAAGCAACAGCTTACAGCTTATGTGGAGACGATATATGGAGTTGTTCGTGAGAATGTAAAGAAAGAGGTGTCACCACTGTTCTCTTCCTGTATCCAGGTAAACTCTCTCTTCCCAATACATGGATCCTGCTTGGAGGCATGACTGTTTAGGTTATGTTTTCTTCCATGATCACGATTTGCCATGTGGCAATCCAAAGTTAATTTTAACTTCTAAAACTGATTTTTTTTTTTATTTCAGTATTTATCATCTATAAGTTAAATATCCTTTTTTTGGAAAAAAACGTTGTTTCTTATTTCAACCTTAATTCCTTTATTTTTGTCAGTTCTTCGCCTAGTTTTGAATTTTACCCTTGTAGCTTATCCTTTTGCTTTCTTCATCTGGCTGGAATTTCATCTATATGATTCACCTGTAAAAATTTGGCCTTGGTGTTGAGTATCTTCCATGGTTAAACTTTATTATATATGACGATCACCTTCGGAGTGTGGACATGTGTTTGAGAGATATTTGGATCTGTATATTTTCCTTTGTTTGAAGCATCATATGTTTAAAAGCTGCACGAATGGGTCTGCAATAGGAGTTCGAGAGGAAAATTGTCATTCTTGATTATGGTTTAGTTGATTCTGCAGTTAAGCGCGTATCATATGGATGGGATGAGTGAACTATGAACAACTTCAATTCATGCAGTGTGCATCAGATGAGTTAAGTGTGTACTACAACTGCAATATACTGACATTATTGCTATGCTGTCTGAATACAGGTACCCAGTACATCAGAAGAAAATGCATCAGTTTCTGATGCATCTAGTCACTGGAACAGCATTGTTGAATGCCTGGATAAGATGCTAGCTAAATTCAAAGAAAATTTTGTAAGAGATTCAGGTTTTTGTCATATAGAAGTGCTACCTAGTCTTTCGTCTATATTCTGACTTGTGATTAGTATCTTTCAGGTACAACCAATTCTTGTTAGGAAGATCTTCACTCAAATTTTCTCACATTTTGATATGCAGCTTTTTAATAGGTAAATGATGATATTATTTATTCAAGTTTAGTGCAAAATCTTGCAGATTACCAGATTAACAAGATATTGTGATTTTGTTGTATGCTACTGCAGTCTTCTTCGTCATCGTGAGTGCTGCACATTTGGCCACGGAAAATATGTCAAGGCTGGATTAGCTGAGCTAGAGCTGTGGTGTGGCCAGACAAAAGAAGAGGTACCTATTTAGATTTTTCTCTGGTAAAATGCTATAATCACCAGAGTATTTGTTGTTTTCGAGTTGGCTAGAGTCCAAAATGTCTGACTTGAAAAAGACCAACCAGTGAAAAATGTGTTCCTTCGAGTTTAGAATGTTTTTAACATAATTGTCAAGTTAGGGTCAAAAATTTGCCACCAGTGCTTGGAAGTATTGCAGTTTCCATATTTCATTGATTCAAGTTAGTTTTGTATTTCACACTGTTGAGAAAGTATGTAGAAGAAAAAAGAGCAGATTTTGTAAGGTTGCACTTGCAGTTGATAAAATGTTTAGAGGTGACAACTATGGGCAAACAT
Source organism: Dalechampia spathulata (assembly GCA_948192965.1). Lineage (NCBI taxonomy): Eukaryota > Viridiplantae > Streptophyta > Magnoliopsida > Malpighiales > Euphorbiaceae > Dalechampia > Dalechampia spathulata. Next base: position 13,184 of record CANYBF012742229.1, on the reverse strand, counting down.
GACATGAAATTTGATGGTACAGGAGAAATTTTTGGATGGTTCGGATTTATGATATATGTGTTAATTTTTATTAAATGTTAAATATTCATTGATTATTATTTATATATTAATAATTAATGATAATTATATACGATTAATATAAAATTAATGAATATTTGATATTTAATGAAAATTGATATGTGTTATTATACTATTAATGGATTGATGATCCTATATGATAGACTCGCATCATCTAAGATTTTTTCTATAATCATCTTCATATCAAATTTGTATTGATCTGTCATTGTAAGATCCATCATTATTTATTATATCATGTTGATTTGCTATCTATATCTATTTATATATATATCATTGTTGATTCATTTATATTCTAGTTAACTGTATTACATGTTTAATGATCATATTTTTCAGATCGAATTATGCAAAGTAATAAGAATGTTGTGTTTGAGTTTGAAGTTTTGACAAGATTAATGATTCTTGTCATACTTGTATCAAAGCTAACTCGTCAAACATGCAGATTGACATGATCCAAACCTGACCGTCCACTTGAACTATTATTCATTGTTAATCTTATTCGGTTGCATAACTCTAAGAAATTTGTGCATATGCTTTCTAGCAGCATTTGTATCCACTATCATGCGAAGCATTTCTTTGATTGCAGTATGTAGGGTCATCTTGGGATGAACTTAAACATGCAAGACAAGCAGTTGGATTCTTGGTATGTTCGTTGTTCACTAGTGATGTTTATCGGCATCATGGTTTCATGTGGCTATATGGATCATCGATCCTCAGGAATGTAAATAATTTCTTTTTGTTACATGATTGTCCCGTAACAAGTCTTATTTTATCAACTTTTCTCAGGTTATGCATGAGAAGTCATTGGTATCCTACGATGAAATAACAAGCGACCTTTGCCCCGTAAGCCTTCTTCTTCTCTGCTTGGTAATCTAGAAATCATCTGAACGGACTTTTAGAAAAATCACAAGTTTAAAATCCTGACATATCTGAAAAAGAACCGACGGGAGATCTCAGAATATTTCGATAATAAAATCCTCGACAGGAGAAGAAATGGGACAAGAATAAATGCTATTTATATTTTTTTTGTATAATTTTGACGGTTCTGTTCTACTTTTTTCTTTCTTTCCGGCCTTCGCTTTCTTCCTCTAATCAGTTCTTTCTATGTTCAGGACCTGAGTAGCAAACAGCTTTACAAATTGTGCGTACTATACGGGGATGACGGCAACGATAGTGTTTCTCCAAATGTAAAATCATCGGCATTCCCTTTCGGAAGGTGATGGGGAATTAATTTCCATCTCTCTGAGTAACTCGCCTTTTTCTTTGCTTGCAGGTTCTTGCCACCATAAAAGAACAGACAGATGATTCTAATATTGAGGATAGCAAGTCCTTTTTGTTGGACGATGATTCCAGGTAAAGGAAATGAAACCTCACTCCTACTTTGCAATTGAGAATTTACAAGTTACAACCCAACTCAAACTTCTACATGGTAATCCTTTTCGCAGCAGCATACCCTTTACTGTTGAGGAGGTCACAAGATCCCTTCAAGATAGAGATTTTTCAGATGTAAAACCTCCTCCGGATCTTCTCGAGCTTCCAGAGTTCCAATTTTTACAGGAATAAGGCTAGTGCTTCCTTTACCGATTCTTTCCTCCTCTCCGACAAGGATTCTGCCATCATTTCAATATTTGTCAGCATCATTCAGTAAATCCGTACCCATTTTTCTTCTTCCCACTTCATTATATTTTCCAATGCCCCAAATGTAATATCATTCTATCAGAATTAGATTTGTAAAGTAATTTCATTAGATTGGTTCTTGTCTAGTGCAGCCGATGGGGCCTAAAGTTAACCCTTTCGTCTTAAAGGTCAATTGGGCCCGAACTCAGTTTAGGATGTGGTAGGAATTTTTGGACGTAGTAGAGGCCGACTATTCGGCCTCTTGGAGTCATATTGTACAAAATTAATGTTATGAAACAGGTCTTTGTTAATTCTAAATCAAATTACTTTTAGTCGCATTACCTTTGTGTTCAAATTATTTGAAAATGGTGGGGGTGACGACGGCCGATAAGCCACCGGCGGTGGAAGGCAACGGCAGCAATAATACAAGCAATTAACATAAACCCAAGTAGAATTATTACCATGCTCTGCCTAATAATGGGTTGCTTTCATTTTTTCCCGAACAACATCCATGCCCACAAGATCATGTACTTATTTAAACTAAAAGAACAAGAAAATAAAGATGAAAAATTTTCGAAAAACAAAAAAAGGAATTGATATATATGAATGAGTAGAAATAATGTGATGAAGAGAGAGTGGAAGCACATGGGATGAAATTAATAATGTTTTGGGGCATTAAAAGCTGAAATTTGACCACAACCACAAACTGGTTTCATGTGGTCACATGTGTCCTCACATGATTTCTTGTTTTCTTATTATTCCCTCTTCCTGCCCTTGGAATATTTGACTCCTCTCACTATTTGTTTATATCTGATTCTCTTTCAGTTATTACCGTTATAAATTCAGTTGCTTGTATATTTTCATACCAAACTCTCTCACTCTCTCACGCTATATATATATAAAGGATTTATGCGTCATGTGTTTTTAGGGCAAATTATTTGCAAAGTGACTATTATGTTTTCTATTTTTGTACTATATTAAATTTTGCTAGACAGAGTATATAAAATAAAATAAATATATTATATATCATAAATATAAATATGTTAATATTGGATCTAAAAATTTTATTTAAAATATCTAAATTTATGTTAAAAATAATTTTTTAAATCAGAAGGTCGTAAATTAATTATTTAAATATTTACAATACATGTAAAATTATAAATCAACTAAAGACATCATGATATATACTATTAATTTTTATTAAAAATCATGATTACATTAATATATTAACTAAAATCATATGGATATTAACATATTGTATGAGATGACTAATTAATTAATTATAATATGCAAGAATCTTGAAGCCCTTAATTAAATATGGTAGTTACTAGATGTCCATAAATTAGTAATTAATGCATCTAAACATGAGACATGGGAGTAAAACTTAAAACATTTATATAATCAAAAACTGCCCTTTGAATCATCTCTCTAAGTTCATAAAATTGAAACCCAAAAGGTGGAAACAATGGAAGCAAATGGCAATAAAATAAAAATTAATTGGGTCACCCCCAACAAAACAATTAGTGTTTGTTCATTCATTTAACTTCGTAACCGACCTCATTAACCGAATCCTATTATTGGATACAGTGCCATACTAATAATAATAATAATTAATAATAATGATAATACATAAGATAATGATATTTCAGAAGAATTAGCCTCCCGCATATGCCAATGATCTTAATTAATTTTATAAAATAATTCATTCCTCTGCTGAATTGTTTTTCTTAAATGAATAAACCCCAAAGTCCATAGAGAAAATGAGAGGAAAGGATTTTCTTTTAGAAAAGGACAAATGAAATCATTGGCAGATATGTATGTGTGTGTCTATATATCTATAAATATCAATAAAAAAATTTAAATGGGATAATATATACACACACACACATGAAAGTTAATTGTATCATATAATAAAAATGATAAATTATTGATTTAGTTGGGAATTTGTAATAATCTTTCAACGCTTCAAATGGGTTCCATGTGGACATTCAAATAAGGTGAATTCATAATTGAAAAATTAAGAAAAGATAAATTTAAAATTTAAAAGTGTAAATTTCATTGGAATGATAAATTGATCATGTATAGTAAGTGTAATAATTAAGTTATTTTAGAATATTAAGCCATTAATTGTTCCTTGTAGTGCAAGTTTAATGAAGAAAGATAATTAGAGTTGGAGTTAATATCTATATGACAAACCTTAATTATATATATAGCAAAGCAAATGAATAATTAATTATGAGTTAAGCTAATGATATATTGCTGTTGGACCCTTCAAAGGCAAAAGAATATTATAATTATATTTTCAAACATGAACATTGATATGCAAAATACATGTAGATTTTGGTGTTGGTCGAACCAATAATATGCATATTTAATGTGTATGATTAGTGAAAGCATAAGTGATCAATATAAGGAGTCAAAGGAAAGATCACAAAGTCAAATAGGAGATATTAAAGGGTTTGGTAACATGGGTTTTAATTAATTAATTAAGTTTTAATGTATCTAATTGGGTTCTTAAGCAAAATATGTTCCTGCTAATGATGCATGAAAAGGGTTCGTAGGAAAAAGAGATTTCTCTCGATTTATTATCATCAACTTCCCATGTTTCCATGTGAACTCCATAATTTATATTAAGATTTTAAAATTTGTGATTTATGTTCATTAATCATCACATTAACTAACAAAACAAATCATCAAAGACTTCAAAAATATCTCACATAAAAGAGCAAAATAATAATAAATAATAATAATAATAATAATCCTATTGATATAACATTAATTATTAGTTTGAAGTTTCAAAAACAATGAGGGGATTGTTTGTGAATAAATATTTAATGTGTTTACAAGATTTTTCAAAAGATCTTCAAACTAAAAGATAATCTTAAAGATATATATATTTTTTAATTTTTGGCTTTTTCCTAATCTTTTTTATTTATTCATGTTGTTTGTTCTTAAGTTCTTAATGCATAACTTATTTCATGGCAGGATTATATCGAATCATAAAGTTATTTTTGTGTGTTGCCATATGCATAATAATAATAATAATAATAATAATAATAATAATAATAAATGATATAAATATTTTACCAAAAAATCATTCAATAAAATTTCAATTCAAAACTAAAAACAAATCAAATAAAAAGGTAAAAAAAAATTATCATGTAATTCAAAAAGAAAAAAAGATTTGAATTTTTATTCAATTGATAATCAATGGAGAAGAGGAAGAGATTTAATTGGGTAGAATTAGGGTTTAGGAGACTTATAATGACACACGTTTCCCTCTCAATTTTCTGGTGCATAAATTTTGATACTGGAGAGGGAAGAAGGATTGCTTGGGATGACGATTTCTACTTATTCCAATGCTTATTAGAATAGTATTTAAGTATTTACCCAAGACTCATAATAATACTCCCACTTGCTTTTCTTTGCATGAATATGCAAATAACCAAGTGTTCCATGCACGTGCTGCCATCCCTCCCTCTTTTTTCTCACCATACTTCACCAACCTACTTATATTCTATTTCAAATTCTTATCTACTCATTATCATCGATATATAATATATTTAATATAATTAGTAAATAAATAATTTAAATATAAACAACGTAGGAAAAATGGATTTTCTAAGTTATACGATAACTTATAAAAGAAGAAGAGAAGGAGAGGGGAATAAGTGGGTTATGTGTTCAATCCATGCAAAAAGCTATTACCATCGTAAAGCTTGAAAGAGATTGAAATCTTGAGCTGTATAAAAATGGAGCAATTGGGTGGTCAAGCAAAGTTGATGATTATGGTTCCAATTTCCCATATAACCATACCATGCCATCCATCCATCCATCCATCCAATGCTATTGCTCATCCCATCCCTATCCTAATCACCATCGTTTCCTATACTATTTATCCGCAAACACTTATTTAACTTTACTGATAAACAAACATCAAAATCAACTATCGAGACTTGCTATATACTTATTATTTGATAATATTTCTATGATTTTCGTATGATTTATGATCTGTTTTGTTTAATAAATAGATTGTACTGTTATAGAAGGTGGAGGGAAGAGGATGGTTGTCAATTTCGAAGCTTTTGCCAATTGTAGGAAGCCATCAACATGTATACCGAAACTTAGAGATTTAAACCATGGCACTCTTCATAAGCTTAGTTTGGGGATGGCTGCCTACTTTTATTTTTCCTAAACAAGTCATGTAGTCCATTTTTTGGTTTTTGTAAAATTAAGATTTTGTAATATTTCTTAATATTAATATCAACTATTTATATCATTTAAATTCCAACGGAAAGAACGACTTACGAGAAGTATATATATATATATATGTATATATATTATGCATCATGTTTTTTGGGGTGCTAGATGGATAATGATACATGAACATTGCGGTCCTAGCTCAATCTGGTAGCTGCCCTAGAGAGTGCATATTCTTAGACAAGATTAATTAATTTCCATATAGTTCCATCCATTAAAATCATAGAATAATCGATTTCATATCTTAATAACATTCACTGATTTAATTTCAATATTTTTATGAATCGAGAAGGAAGGAATTTTATAATAAAAAAATTATATCATGAAAAAGATCAATCTCTTTCAAATATATAACATTAATTCTAACAATATAATATAATATAGTTGAAATTTCATATCAATATAAATGAATCATCATTTTTCATAAACTTAAAACTTTATCTGCCGGATAAAAAAATGATAATTTTAATAAAATATACATATATTTTATTTCTATTATTATAAAATTTATATAACTATTTGTAGTAAAATTCTTATATGAGTTATCATGGCATAGTATTTCATTTATTCCTTGTAATATGTTGTGATTTGATGAAAATACTGAATCCATATATATGTAGTTAGTATAAAGTTTATTATTATTATTATTATGGCACGATGTTTGATATGATTTTATTAGTTCAATGCACGTAATTGTGGAATGTGTAGAGAGTCGGCCATTGCTTCAACTTCAAAGCCCAACCAACAAACTTCTTTGGAACTTGAACTTATTCAAGCTTACAGCCTTACCATGTGCTTTATCAACAATCCCACCAAATTTATCTTCATACGTTTTCATTCTTCTTTAATTAATCATGAAATTCTGTTCAATATATCATTTTTCATATTCATATGATAAGATTGCTATCGTTTATTCTTGATTAACCATTAATTATTTATAATATTCATCATTCAATAATTAGTAATAGATTAATAATGGATTCATTCTCCTTTAAATATAATGACATGTAATAATGAACGATCATTTATTATAACATAAATATTATCAATAAAAATAAATTTATTGTTAAAGAGAATGGACAATGATTTGATTAAGAAAACTTATCAGGATTGTAATAAAAGTGAGTCTTTCTAGGGTTATTAGATTCAAATCTGAATGATTTATCCATAATTATAATAAAATTTAAATGAAACTAAATAAAAATTTCTAATCAATTTGAAGAATCCAAGATGTTTTGAATTTCACTGTCAGTTTTTTTTTAGTGCAATAAATTAATTTATAAAACTATCCATCTTTTTAAAAAAAGCTTACTCTGAATTCAAGAAAAAAGTATTCATTTTATTTTACCATTAACTTTATTAATAAATGCTTATTCAATTTTAACAAAACTCATAGTTTACTCCTTAAATATTCTTTTTAAAAAATTAATATATTAAAAATGATTTTTTAAATATTCCTTTTTTTTTAAAAAAAAAACATGATATAGACATCAATATTAAATTTACATATTTTTCCTCAAATCCTACGCTTAAACTAAATATTGTTCCATAAATTTTGGATTTGTAGGATTCAAAGAGAAAGAAAAATGTCACCGGTATTTATCTTCATCACAACAAAAATATTTTTTTATTATTTTTTTCAAAATTTTTATTTTATAAAGTTTTGAATTATATTTTTGACATTTTGATTTTACAAAAAATCATAAATTTATATCTTTTTTTTTCTCCTTCAATCATTTAATTTCAAAATTCATTCTTTAAAATGGTTGTTTTAGGATATAATAATGTGGTATTTTTTTTAAGTTTTATAAAAATACTAGATTTTTATAAATATTTTTTAAAAATAACAGATGTAAACCTAAAATAACTTCAAAATAAACTTTTTTCATACGATTAAAATAAATTAAAAATAAAATTACATGAAATTTTTAAAAAAAATATTTATTTTTGAAAAATTTCAGAAGAATTCAATAATATTTTTTAAAAAATCATTAATTTCGATAAATAATCAGAATATGATTTTTCCTCAAGTCGACCCAACAGGATCTATGAATTAGGTAATATTATATATATAATATTTTCAAAAACATCTTAACTACTACTTTGACCGGTCTATCAATCATCGTACATTCTCAAAAATAATTACATATTAATAGAAAAAATAATACATCTATAATACCAGTATATAATTAATTTAAAGAATTATGGAAATGGATTCTAATAATCTCAAAAAACTAAATTAATATATTGAGAGGAAAACATACATAAAAACAAATAAATAATAATGCAATAAACAAAAGAGAGGTGGCCGCAACCCACAAGCTCATCATTTGATAAAAGACTTCTCTCTAAAAGGTATCATTTTCCGATCCCCATCACATGCTTTCGCTCTCATGTTGGCCTCAACCTTTTCCTCTATTTAAACCCTTCCATGTCCTCTTTCCCCCTCCATCCACAACATTTTTGTATTCTTCTTCTTCTTCATTTGTCCTTTCTGCTTAATTCCCACCAAGAATCATCCCGTTCTTTCTTCATTTGGTAACCAGTTTTCCCATTTCCTAAGTTCTCAACTTTGTCTTGATATATGCCAAAGATGTTTCGATTTTCTGATTGTCAGGAGGATTTTCCTTCTCGTAGATGTATATGGGTTAATGGACCTGTCATTGTTGGTGCGGGTCCTTCAGGTTTAGCTGTTGCTTCTAGCCTTAAAAGGCTTGGCGTGCCTTTCATTGTTCTTGAAAGGGCAAACTGCATTGCCTCTCTTTGGCAGAACAGAACCTATGATCGCCTCAAACTTCATCTTCCTAAACGATTCTGTCAGCTACCCAATTTTCCTTTTCCTGATAATTATCCTGAATACCCGACTAAATTCCAGTTCATCGCTTATCTTGAATCGTACGCCAAACATTTCGATATAACTCCGAATTTTAATGAAACAGTGCAGTCTGCCAAGTATGACGCGACTTTTGGTTTGTGGCGAGTCAAGACTATATCGTCAACAACCAGTTCTAGTCCGACTGAAGTTGAGTATATTTGCCGATGGCTTGTAGTAGCCACCGGGGAAAATGCTGAGAAGGTGGTGCCTGAGTTTGAAGGCTTGCAAGATTTTGGTGGAGATGTTATGCATGCTTGTGATTATAAATCAGGCGAAAGTTATCGCGGAAAGCGAGTGCTAGTCGTTGGCTGTGGCAATTCAGGCATGGAAGTTTCTCTTGATCTTTGTAATCATAATGCAAGTCCATCAATGGTGGTTAGAAGTTCGGTAAGCAAGCTTTAAACAGTTCTGCTATTCTCATTCTAGCCTTAAGGCTTCAGGTTTCAAGAATCGATCAAATATGTACATATAACTAACTAGTTTTCTTTTCTAATCTGAGGAGCAGTTTCATGTGCTGCCGAGGGAAATATTTGGAAAATCAACATTTGAATTAGCAGTAACGATGATGAAATGGCTACCGCTATGGATGGTTGATAATATATTACTAGTTTTTGCACGGCTAATTCTTGGAAACCTTGAAAAACATGGACTTAAAAGGCCATGTTTAGGACCTTTACAGCTCAAGAACTCTCAAGGAAAGACTCCAGTACTCGACATTGGTGCATTAGAAAAAATAAGAGGCGGAAAAATCAAGGTTGTTTCTGAAATCAAGAGATTCTATGAAGGAAAAGTGGAGCTCGTTAATGGTGAAACGCTGGAAATCGATTCTGTAATTCTGGCAACTGGGTATCGCAGCAATGTTCCTTCATGGCTGAGGGTGAGTGAACAATTTCTTTTGCTTGCCGATTTACTTGGATTCTCAGTAACCATCTGACAGTTACGGAAGTTAGGATTAGGTTTATTACGTATTATGCTTTTATCACCTTGACATCGTTTTCCTCCTTCTGATGAAAACAGATTTGTTTTATTCGAAACTTGGTCAAACAGATAGTTTCCTTTGTTGGGTATTATTTTACCCATCTCACAATTGAGTCGAGTCATTGTGAGATGCATGAATTATTAATGAGGTGGAATTTCTGTGGATGGCAGGAGAATGAATTTTTTTCAGAAGATGGAATCCCGAAAAACCCATTTCCAAATGGGTGGAAAGGAAAAGCAGGACTGTATGCAGTTGGGTTTACAAGGAGAGGTTTATCCGGTGCATCATTGGATGCAACAAGTGTAGCACTTGACATTGCCAGCAGCTGGAAAGAAGAAACCAGGCAGAAAAAGAAAACCGTCGCTGCTAGACACAGGAGATGCATTTCCCATTTCTGAATTCTTTCTTTTGTTTTCAAGTCTGTTTAATTGGTTCTTTTCAGCGGCTGATCTACCAGAAATTAGATCAGTTAGTTTACAAATAATGTAAAGAAGGAAAAGATCAACCAAGCAAAAAAAGAACAAAAAAAAAAAAAACACAGAACACAGCAGCAGCAAGTAGCCCTCTCCCGAAGAAAACCCAAATATCTCCTCATAGTTGGGCCTTTCTTTTGCTTTTGTATAAAGGAAGATGAGGCTTAATAGATTGTGTATCTACGTGTAACTTTTTTTTTTTTTTTAAATTTTGAAGTCCTTGTAATTTATTTTTCTTTTTATAAAAACAATAAAGAAAGAAATTCGACAAAAAATTGTATTGATATTGTTTTTCTGATTTCAGATCAATAAGTAATAATAATAAGTCAAAGGGAAAGACAATTTTCATTGTTTCTATGGATGGTCTGCTTAGTAATAAATCCAAATGATGGGCTATAGATACACTTGTGGGCCACCGTGGGCCCAATAAATAATGTAGACCCCATGCCCATAGTATCTTCCAACATCACAATGTCTCTCTCTGTATTGATTTCTGATGACTGTCACCGTGACTGGTTTTCTGCATAAAACAATGTTCTATTGTAGTCCAAAAACGGTGGGTTGATTTGGAATTTTGTTGCATGTTGCCTTGCACTTGCATCATTGAGCAAGGATAATCTTGAACTTGGAAAACTGCTTATGGAATTCTCCTCTTGAAGTTTGAAGTTTGAACTTTGATCCAGGGTATGGTGCAATTCAAGAATTATCATACCAACACCATATAATCAATCCATGATATCAATCGTTATAGCATGATGCAATTTTCTTGTCTTCTATACCTTAGAAATCTTAATAATCCTTTGTCTGGAAAGTTTAAACTCAAATCTTAATATGTCTTTGAAATTTCATAAAGAATAACTATGGTGTTATGTGATCTATTATTTATCCATCATTATATCTTTTGGTTAATCAATAAAATGATCAAAACATACATGTGAGAAAGTGAAGACATCCCATATGAGTACCCATGCTGTTGATTCACATGCACAAAAATACTAGCTCCGATTTTCTTTTCTAAATCTTCAACGCTACCCACACAAGGTAGAAGAGCAGTGTCACTATCTGCTTTTAAAAATATATCATAGTAGAGTCAATCCCGATAGTAAATTCTATCATCTTCTCTTCGTTTCTTTTGTTAAAGTTGTCCTTCAGCAGGAGGAGCAAAGATTTGACAGTTTGGAAATGGCGTTACTTTCCAGGAGTACAACATTATGACCACAACTGTATTTCTGTCCAATTTCCAGGGTCGTTTTTATCAGGGCTGCAACCTTTTACTTGGACATCACTGTTACCAAGAAATGACAACACATGGGGCGGGTGCCCTCTGCCTGCCTTATATGGATGGATATCTTCTACTTCCATATATATTTAAAGCCCATTTCTGTTTGTTTTAAATCTTGCCGATTAATTACGTTTCATGACTGTAAAATTAGCTTCTGGAGTGTAATTTTAATCACATCTATACAGGTTTATGATCTTTACCGTCCTGGCGCTTTTTTCTGGTTTCGTGGTTAGACCGAGCACTGTTTCTACGTCCTCAACGGTCACCAACTCAAGGGAAGTGCGGAGTAAGTTATTCAGGCTAGACGACGACCTGATTTGTCAGATTGATTTGCTTATCATGCTGCTAGGCGCATTCTGTAGTGTAAACATAAATTTTAAATTTATAATTTTTTTATTTTATAAAAAAAACCTATGTAAATATGTGAATCATAATTATCTGTAAAGGATATGAATTTTATAAAGATTAATGTAATAACTATTAATTTCAATTAATTTTATAATTAGAGAGTAAAGTTTAGTATAAAATAAAAAAAATTAAATAAGCTAATTAAACTAAACACAATTATTATTATTAATCCCTTATAATAAGTAAATTCCTATATTTAACTATTTCATATGAAACTTTTTATTAATTAATCCATCTTTTAATATAATTAATTATCTAAAACATACAATTAATTCATATTAAAACAAGCAATTAAACATTGAAAACATAAATCACATTAAATTATCCTTAAAATGAGATATTAATATTAATCACAATCAAAATGAATTCATAATAAAAGTGTTCAATCCCTAAATATATCTCTACTATAATTTAATGATTAAATATTAAAACGAGAAAATAAAACATAAATTTCAAGAGATATTACCTTTGATTTTTTTATTATTTTCTCTTTTCCTTAAAACTTTTACCTTCTTTCAAGTTTTTAAGATATTAGAAGAAGAAAAAAAATGACAAAAACAGAGATGATGATGAAAATGGGGATGATTTTCTTCTTAAATGATCAAGAAAAATCCTCAAAATAAATGAATAAAATCCTATATTCATATGGTTAATCATAGCTTTTAAATATATGATTCAACAACTTAAATTTAGTATCAAAACTTAGCAAAATCGTAATTTTAAGAGTCAATTTGACTCATATTGTAACCAATATGAATAAATTTGATATGTTAAGTGTATAAAATAGAATTGTCAAGCCCAACCTAAGTTCTATTAAACTCAACCCAAATCATGTTAAGCTAGTTTACACCAAATTATTTTGTATATAAAATTAGATAAAATTAATTTATATAAAAATTGGGAAGGAGGGTAGATTTTTATTTTCCGTTTATCACCTTCCCTTTTAATATATTATGATATAACTTTTCACTCAAAATTTATTATGCTTTTTGAAATTTTCAATTTTTATGAATTGAACTTTTCAATCAAATACTTTCATTCAAAAAGCATACTTCCATTCATTTTATCAAGTTGTTTCCTTAACTAAAGATATTCATGATTGATTAAAATTAAATGAATTGCTTAATAAATTATATATAAAATTTTACAATTACATATTTTAATATTCTAAATTTAGATTTTTATGTTTGTGTTAAAAATCTTGTTTGCATTTTG